>MCJB01025070.1:26403-97680 GCA_002018475.1 Nicotiana obtusifolia | reverse complement strand
TATTATATATCAAGTTATATATATACATATATATATATAAGAACATGAAGCGCTCGGAACACAGGGACGGGTTCTTTTAGGTATTGATACACTTGTAACGATGAATCACCGTTATAGTATGATATATATATACCTTGATATATAATACACTATACTATATGTATATATAGTATAGTGTATTATATAATACACTATACTATACACTTAGTATATGCAATACACTTAGTATATATATTTATATATATATATATATATATATATATATATATATTATAGTATATATTTATTTATATATACATATATATACTATAGTATTATATATACATATACACGTATTATATAGAACAGAGTACATTGGAGCGACCAAAATGGCGACCAACGTTGGTTGCCATTTTCAATTTTAAAATTTTTAGATAAGCGACCAATGTTGGTCGCTAACGTTGGTCGCTTTTTGTAATTACAGAAACAAAAGCGGGGTTTCTCCTTATTTCACCAAAATTTCCCAACTTTCTTATTTCTCTAACCCTAATCCCATTCCCCCACCCCGCGACACCACGCCCCACTACTGCTCGTGGCCGCCGCACTGCTGCTCCTTGCCGCCCAACTGCCGCGCCTATCTCTCTCCTTCTCCACCTATAAAAAATCAAGGTTAGAATTATAACCTTCAATCTTTGTTATTTTTGGTGTGTGTGTTACAATATTTGATGTATTGTTGTTTATTGTTTCAATTAGTGTTTCAATTCTTTGTACAATGTCTTTTATTGAGGATTAGGGTTTGGGTCTTGTTCAAATTAGTTTTGTTAATTAATTTTATTAATTAATTAGTTTAATTAATGTTGAATTTAGTTTAGTTAGATTTGAATTATACTTTGTGTTGTCTTGAAATTTTATGAATTGGATTTGAATTGAACCTTTAGGATACGAATTGGACTTTTAGTTAATGAATTGAACCCTTAGGATATGAATTGAAATTTTAGTGTATGAATTGAACTTTTACGATATGAATTGAACTTTTAGTTTATGAATTGAACTTTTAAGATATGAATTAACTTTTAGTTTGGAAATTGAAATTTTAGGATATGAAATTAATTAACTAGAAAAATATTGAAATATGAATTAACTAAATTAATTTCCTCTTGTTTTATTTGTATAGATGGAACATCGTACTTGGATGTACAATAAGAATTATCCTAATCGAGGGGGATTGAGGGAGGATTTTGTAGAAGGGGTGGATGACTTTATTAGACATGCAATGTCACTTCCACCATACCTAATTGAAGGAGTAATTAGGTGCCCTTGTGTTAAGTGCGACTGTATGAAGTTTGGAAAACTGGATGAAGTTAAGCTTCATCTTTATAGAAGGGGGTTTAGAGAAAATTACTTTGTGTGGAATAATCATGGAGAGATCAATGGTAGCCATGAGATATTTCATAATCTAGTTGTGGGTGAAAGTAGTAGGTCGGTGGAGAATACAAATAGTGATTCCGGAATTCATTATATGGTTGCGGATGCTTTTGGGATGCACTTCGGGGGTGATTCCAATGAAAATGTTGAACAAACTCCTAATGATGAAGCAAAACATTTTTATGAACAATTAGAGGAAGCTAGTCGTCCACTACGTAACGGAAGTCCACACTTTGAGTTGTCTGTTGCAGTTAGATTACTAAGTATGAAATCTGATTGGAATATTTCTCAAGGATCCATGGACTTTTTCATTGATCTTATGCGTGAACTAATTGACCGTGATGTCGAATTACTTGTTGATTTCTATAAGGCAAAGAGATTAGTTTCTAAGTTAGGACTTTCGTCAATGAGAATTGATTGTTGTGAAGATGGTTGCATGTTATGCTATAAAGATGATGCAGGTTTGGACAGTTGTAAATTTTGCGAAAAGCCTTGTTTCAAGAGGCTTTCCAGCGGGAAGATGGTCGCCATCAAGTCGATGCATTATTTACCTCTTATACCTAGGTTAAAGAGGTTATATGCATCGATGAGTTCTGCTCCTCATATGAGATGGCACTTTGCAAATAGAAGACCATCCGGTATTATGTGTCATCCTTCAGATGGAGAAGCTTGGAAGCACTTTGATAGGACGTATCCGGATTATGCTAGTGAACCGAGAAATGTTCGGTTGGGTTTGTGTGCTGATGGCTTCACCCCATTTTCTGTTTCTACAACACCTTATTCATGTTGGCCTGTCTTTCTTACACCTTATAATCTACCACCAGAGTTGTGCATGACTAATCCATATATATTCTTGAACTGTATTATCCTTGGTCCACGTAATCCAAAAAGCTTAATTGATGTATATTTGCAACCTTTGATTGATGAGCTAAAACAATTGTGGTACAATGGTGTTGAAACATATAACATATCAACCAAACAGAATTTCAATTTGCGTGCTAATTTAATGTGGACAATTAACGATTTTCCTGCGTATGGAATGTTGTCTGGGTGGATGACTATTGGGAAGCTAGCTTGTCCTTACTGCATGGAAAATAGTAAAGCGTTCACTTTGAAATATGGCCGAAAGCAATCATGGTTTGATTGTCATCGCAGGTTCTTGCCTCCTGATCATGAGTTTAGAAGGATGAAAAATGCATTCAGAAAGAATAAAATGGAATGTGATTTTCCACCTCCGATACTTTCAGGAGAGGAAATTTGGGAGAGGGTCCAGAACTTCAGTAAAGTTACTGAAGCTCCACCTTATAGATTCCCAGGATACGGTGTTACTCACAATTGGGTGAAAAGGAGTATATTTTGGGATTTGCCTTATTGGAAGGATAATCTTCTCCGTCACAACCTTGATGTCATGCACATTGAGAAGAACTATTTTGATAATTTGTTCAACACAGTGATGGATGTTAAAGGTAAGACAAAGGATAATGCAAAGGCTAGAATGGACTTACAAGAATATTGCAGGCGGCCTGAACTATACTTGCAGACAGCACACAATGGTAAGGTGTTCAAACCCAAAGCAAGTTACACATTTACTTTGGAGGAACGACGGCAAATTTGTGATTGGGTAATGAAATTGAAGATGCCTGAGGGTTATGCGTCGAATTTTGGGAGAAAAGTTAATATGGAGGTGGGGAAGTTGAGCCATTTGAAAATTCATGACTGTCATGTCTTCGTGGAGACCTTTGTGCCTATTGCATTTTGTGGTTTGCATGAAAGAATCTGGAAACCCATCACAGAGATCAGTTTGTTTTTCAAAGACTTGTGTTCTTCCACGTTAAGGGAAGAAAACCTACTCCAGATGGATCAGAACATTCGTGTCACCTCTTCTAAGATGGAAAAGATATTTCCATGTGGGTTTTTTAATGTGATGGAACACCTTCCAATTCACCTTGTACAGGAGGCACGACTTGGAGGGTCTGTTCAATGCAGATGGATGTATCCCTTTGAGAGGTAATATTATATGTTTGATGTAATTTTCTGTTTTATTTTAATGTTCTTGGCTAACCTGAAATTATGATAGGACAATTGGCAAATGCAAACAATTTGTTAGGCAGAGGAACATGGTTGAAGGATCTATATGCGAAGCATATCTTGCAAAGGAGACTGCTCATTTTAGCTCTTATTATTTTGAGAGTAAGGTGCCATGTGCTAGGAATAGGCCCAACAGGCACACAGTCGACCTTATGAATGATCCGTTATATCCGCCTATGTCCATATTCAATCAACCAGGCCGATGTTCTAAAGATGTTAGAAAGAGGAGTTTGAGCGATATGGAGTTCAAGTCAGCTACACTTCACGTATTGCAAAATTGTCCCGAAGTCTTACCATTTCTCAAGTAAGTATTGATTTAGTAGTTATCAAAATATAACAATTACTGTGATTACATCTCAATGCAACTACTAAAAATATTTGATGTGTCACAGTCACTTCGTGGCTCAATTTGGCCATGATGCTGTATATACGAGATTTGATACGTGGTTCAAACAATTTGTAAGTTTCTCCTTAAAATATTCTAACACTACGTAGGTAAACAATGTTTGGAAGTTATGCTAAAATATGAATTTTTTTTAACAATATGTAGGTAAATGATCCAAATAATGGTGTAAACTAATTTTTGAAAGATATATCTTGGGGACCTGGGGTTAAGGTCAGAACAATGTCTAAGTACGTTGTGAATGGATATAAGTTCCATACCGAGGGTTGCTCTAAAAATAAAAATAGCAACAACAGTGGGGTGTGGGTTCAAGGTGGTGATGGCAACCAAGATGGAGATATTGATTATTATGGTGTGATCAAAGAAATAATTGAACTAGAATATACAGGTTGGCCATACAAGAAATTAATACTCTTTAGATGCAAGTGGTTTGACTCACACCCAACAAGAAGTACAAGAGTCCACAATCAGTACAACATAATTGAGGTTAATCATACGAGGGAGTATGATCGCTATGATCCTGTCATAATTGCACATAATGTTAGGCAAGTGTATTATGCTCCTTATCCATTACAGCGAATATCTGATTGGTGGGTTATAATAAAAACCAAGCCTGTGGGTAGGGTGGAAGTCGAGAATGTGTTAGATGTTGCGTATCAAAACGATATCTCCACTGTTGACCAAATAGTGGACGAAGTTTTAGAAAATGATTTGGAACATCCTGAACACATATTGGAAGAAGTTGATATTTCTGAAGTAAGAATTACAGAAAACGAAGAAGAAGTATCAACCGATGAAGCTCAAACTACCGAGGAAGAAGAATTCTCGGACGAGGAACTATACGACGATGAGCTTTAAACAGTTGGTTTCTTTAACAACTCTCGTTTATAGCTATTTTCTTTATATCGTTCAATCTAAATATGTATTATATTATGCAGATGACAGGAAAGGTCGAGGTAACAATGATTCTAGTAGTTCTCGGGGTCGAGAAAAGGCTAGGAAACCAAAGAGGAGGGTAGAAGATTATACTCCAACTTGTCCTGCCGTTTCAGAGTTGCCTATGCCTATGTCTTTTCCTCCACCCCAGGCCTATTCTGAGCTGCCACAGCATCACCAGCCCAACCTTCGTGCAGACACCAGGTCTTTCATCACAGGGCCATAGGATTGTACGTCCGACATACAGTCCAGCTGCCGCACATCCACGTGGATCTCAGCCATCTGCATCGCATGGACCGCATCGATCCATGTCACATCCACATGGATCACAGGCATCAGTGTCGCAGCCACTAGGGTCACAGCCACTGGGGTCACAGCCACTCGGGTCGCAGCCACTCGGGTCACAGCCACTCGGGTTACAGCAATTATTGTCACGTCCCCCTGCGGCCCATACATCTATGTCGCAGTCACAGGGCTCGCAGCCTTCTTCATCTGGGACTCCATCTATTACAGGCCTTCGCCTGCGAGACACTAGCTCTGACCCCCTACACCTTCCACACATGCCTCTGATGTACATGGTTCGGACGATGATGGTGATGATGACGAGGAGGTGCATTGTGATCAATATGGCAGGATCATCATAGTCCTTGAGGGTGACGGGTAAGAGTTGTTTGTTATTTTTTACGTTTATTGTTTTGTACAGTTTTACTAAGATATTAATGTGTTTTTTTAATTAAATTACAGGTTCATCCCTAGTAATGTTACTACAAGGATAATCACCCAAGCCACCAGAAAGCTATTAGATGGCCCTTATGCGACTTGGAGTCATTTCCCATTCCCGCTTAAGGAGCAAATTTTCAATGAATTTAAGGTATAAATGTTCTTTTAAGCAGTACAATTACTTATATTTATGATATTTCCAACTAAATACTTAACGTTTGAAATACAGAGCAAGTATGTATGGGAACACCGCTATAGTGCGGATGTAGCTGCTAATTTCCATCTCAAGGCTCGCAAGCGGTTGCTTGATCATCTATGGGAGGATTTGCAAAGGCAATGGCTAACCGTAGAGTTCTTAAAGAAGAGCGAGCAAGGAAAGAAAGCTCGTGCTTTTGAGAAGGGAGGCTCCCTGCACACTGGAGGTGCGATCAGCCTCGGTACAATAAAGAGGAGAATGGTACGTAATTGCTTAATTTAATTTTAATTTTCAACGTCTACTCTGTTTCTTAACTAAAATTTATGAGTTTTCAGGAGAAGAAGTTGGGGCGTCCGATGAGGCAAGATGAGTTATTCAAGGAGACTCATATTGTCAAGAAGAAGAAAAATTCGGATGAAGAAAGGTGGGTCAAGGGCCGAGCCTCGACTGTACATTTAAGTTTTCAATTTTCATTAAGTACTTTGATTTACTTTTATATAACTTTTGAAATACTAATTCAATGTAATTTTTCTTATAGGGTCGCTTCACAGCTGAGGTGGAAGAATTCATACACAGCCAGCCACCATCTTCATCGGGCGACCCAATCCAACCATCGGACGAGGATGCTGAAAGACTATGGACGCAGGCTGCTGGTGGTCCAAAATGGGAAAAGGTATACGGGCTTCCCACTAAGAAATTCCGCTGCTATAAGTGTGGAATGCAAGGAATAGGCACTTCCACGCAAGCGGAGCAACTTGAGAGGGAGAGCCTCTCCTCTATGCGGGAGACTGTGGCAAAGCTCACAGCCGAGCTAGAAGCCTCAAAGGAAAGAGAAAGGATTAGAGATGCTCAGTATATTGGCATACAAGAGCAGCTCAAATCTCTCTTGGCTTCTGGCGCTTTTCCGATCCCCCGGTCTCGTGAGTCATCGCCAGAGGCTCACCTTCCCCGTGCTACTTCCTCCCGTCCTCCCCGTTATCATCCCTCCGGTCCTACACAACTACACCCTTTTCCATACCGTCTTCGTGATGAAACTTCATCAGACGATGACGATAATGATGTACAAACTAATCCTTGACTTGTAATAATAGTTAACTTATTTTGGTTAGCTTATGTATAAGTTCTATTGAACTTTATACTTTGTTACTTTTAATGTTGTTGTTGTTGTTGTTTAATGTTGTTGTTGTTGTTGTTGTTGTTTATTGTTGTTGTTTTGTTGTCGTTGTTGTTTATGGCATAAAATGCCATAAACGAATTTGGTTTGTTGTTGTTGATGTTGTTGTCGTCGTTGTTGTTGTCCGTTATGGCATAAAATGCCTGTTTAGGATTTTGGTAAGCTGGCAGGTGGTGTAGCTGCCAAAACAGGCAATTTCTGGAAAAAATGAACCAAGAAAAGCGACCAACGTTGGTCTCAAGTTGGTCGCTTTTCACTTAAAAAAACAATATTATGGAAAATAGCGACCAACTTTGGTCACTATTCAACCCGGATTTTAAAACTGTGCAAATATAGCGACCAACGTTGGTTGCTTATCATAAAAAATAAAAAAATTCTTCACTATTGCGACCAAGGTTGGTCGCTACTTTACCCAGATTTTTAAAATCTGGAAATATTGCGACCAATGTTGGTCGCTTATCGTAAAATAAATATTCTGTTCTTCAACTTAGCGACCAGGGTTGGTCGCTTAATCAAAATAAAAATAATAATATTAATTATATTGCGACCAACGTTGGTTGCAATTATCCAGATTGTAATAAATAAGAAATACCGTAATTTATATGTAGAGACCAACGTTGGTCGCTAGTTTAGCGACCAACGTTGATCTCTATATGTTCTACCAGAATGTTTAGTCCTTTTACCTTAGAGACCAAAGTTGGTCGCTTTGGTCGCTTTTGGACAAAAAGAGACCAACTTTGGTCGCTTTTTGTGGTCGCTTTTTAGCTGATTTCTAGTAGTGATAAGTTATGTCTTTATTGAATGATGATGGAACTGATGCAAAATGATCGTCGACGATGTTGTTAATATAATGTAGCACTCAATATTATTAATATTGACGAGGATCTTGAGCTCAAATATGTCATGAAATTTGGATAGATAAATGATTGGCCAAAATGAAAAAAGCAATTCAAGCAAAATTGGCTTCACTCAAAAAACGTGAAGTTTTCGGACCAGTAGTCCAAACACTTGAAGGTGGGGACAAATGAATTTTTGTGCGAAAACGAAATGAGAAAGGTGAAGTCGTAAGATATAAAGCACGACTTGTGGCACAAGGATTTTCGCAAAGGCCTGGTCTTGATTATATGGAGACGTATTCTCCTGTGGTAGATGCAATTACCTTCAGATATCTAATAAATCTGGCAGTCCATGAAAAACTTGATATGCGGTTAATGGATGTTGTCACATCATACTTATATGGCTCATTGGACAATGAAAGTTTTCTAAAAATCCCTGAAGGATTTAAAGTTCCTAGAGCACATAAAAGTTCAAGGGAAACTTGTACAATAAATCTTCAAAAATCCTTATACGAATTGAAGCAATCAGGGAGGATGTGGTACAATAGCCTTAGTGAGTATTTGCTAAATGAAGGGTACAAAAATGACCCTATTTGCCCTTGTGTCTTCATTAAGAGGTCTGGATCTGAATTTATTATCATAACTGTGTATGTCGATGACTTGAATATCATTGGCACTTCAAAAGAGCTTCTAAAGGCTGTAGAGTGTTTGAAGAAAGTATTTGAAATGAAAGATCTTGGTAAGACAAAATTTTGTCTTGGCCTGCAAATTGAACATGTAACAAATGAAATTTTTGTCCATTAATCAACATACACTGAAAAGGTTTTAAAGGAATTTTACATGGATAATGCACATCCATTGAGTACCCCAATGGTTGTAAGATCACTTGACATAAATAAAGATCCATTTCTGCCTCAAGAAAATGATGAAGAGCTCGTTGGTGATGAAACTCCATATCTTAGTGCAATTGGGGCACTGATGTATCTTGCTAAAAATACCCGGCCAGATATTGCTTTTGCAGTAAACTTATTAGCAAGATTCAGCTCCTCCCCAACAAGAAGACATTAAAATGATGTTAAGCATATATTTAGATATCTTCGAGGAACTCTAGATATAGGATTGTTTTATTCTTATGAATTCAAGTCAGAAATGATTGGTTATGCCGATGCAGGTTATTTTTCTGATCCACATTAAGCCCGATCTCAAAACAGGCTATTTATTTACATATGGAGGTACAAGTATATCATAGCATTCAACGAAACAAAAAATAGTTGTCAAATCTTTAAATCATGCTGAGATAATAGTTATTCATGAAGCTACTAGTAGGGAATGTGTTTGGTTGAGATTAATAACTCAGCATATTCAGGAAATGTGTGATTTTCTTATGAAAAAGGATAATCCAACTACACTATATGAAGACAATGCTGCTTGCATTGCTCAACTGAAAGGAGGATACATCAAAGGAGACAGAACAAAGCACATTTCACCAAAGTTCTTTTTCACACATGATCTTCAACAAAATGGTGAAATTAATGTTCAACATATTCGTTCATGTGAAAATTTGGCCGATCTGTTCACTAAGGCATTACTAACTTCAACATTTGAGAAGTTGAGATAGAAGATTGGAATGCCCCGTCTTCGAGAAATAAAGTGATGTTTTCATGAGGGGGAGTAAGATACACACTGTACTCTTTTTCCTTTAGCCTAGGTTTTGTCCCACTAGGTTTTTCTAGTAAGGTTTTTAACGAAGCAGCAAATAAAGCGTATTACGGATATGTGTGCTCTTTCTCCTTCACTAAGATTTTTTCCCACAGGATTTTTTCTTAGTAAGGTTTTAACGAGGCATATTATCTATGGACATCCAAGGGGAATGTTATAAAATCTTGAATATGGGGGATGTCCATAACCACCAAAGGAGTAATGATCACTATTCTTCTCCATTAACTCCATAACCTCCCTCATGATCTTCCTCCATGATCTTCCTCTCAAATTCTTAATGACATATTCATGTAAAATATTTATGTAGTGACCATTCCACTCAATAGTGGTCATTTCACTAAATAGTGACCATTCCACTCACTATTTTACAATAACGATTCTTCACTTTTCATGCCTATATAAAAGCCTTGTAATAAATAAAAAAAATAACACAATTAAAAAAGAAAGAATCTCTTTCCTCTTTCCTCTTTCCTCTTTCCTCTTTTGGCGTGTATCTCTTAGCTTGCGCTGTATTTATAACATATTCAACTTTTTGGACGCCTCTACCTTTCCCTTTTTCTCTTTTCACGGAGTGTGTCTTCCTCTATACTTTTTCGGCTTCTCTTTCTCTTTTGTCTTTCTACAACCTTTCTCTCTTTGTATTCTATTTTTCTTTCTTCTCTTTTGTTCTCTTCATTTGGATTCTATTTTTTGTGGGTTTCTTATTTTGTTATCTTTTTAAGGAAAAATATCTCTTTCTTTTCTTTGGAGTGGTTGCTTTGGTACCTATCCACTATTGTCTTTGGACAATATAATTGAAATGTTGTTGAGGTACTTTCATTATTTTCCTTCTATTTTGCTGGGTTGACACAAACTCTGCTTCTCTTCTTCTGGGTTACTGTCATTAGATTATAATCTCTGGATACTCGATTGTAATCTTGTCACGACCCAAGCCGGAGGGCCGCGACTAGCACCCGGACCCTACTTGCCGAGTGCCGACGTACCTGTCATCACACTTCTCTTATTATCTATAAGGATCGACGAGGCTAGTATAAATAGCAAACAATAATCATAATCAGCTTAAACTTTATGATAATGACATGTGCATACATATATAATATGGCCAACAAGGCTGCAATGCAAAAATTATACAATAAAATACATTTGCCGACAAGGCGATCTCACTATACATAAGTCACCTCTTGTCTATGAGCCTCTAAAAGAAGACAAGTAATGCAACCTAGGTCGGAACATGGCTTCGACATGCCCATAATGCCTATAACAAAATCCATACCAAGACCACGGCAAGTCTGAAGAATGGGTCTCGCCAATATCCGCTGAATTGGGCAGCCTACTGTGGTGGGGGAGCCTCATCTATGTGTCTGTCCGGACCTGCAGCACGACATGCAGTGTCCCACAGAAGAAAGGACGTTAGTACGGATAAAGTACTGAGTATGTTAGACAGGAAAACATAATATAAGAACAGTAATATGCGTCGGGATAAGAAACATACAACCTGTACCATCTGAGTGCCTCTGAGGGCGACTAACCATGAAATGCCTGATGTGCATATGCATATACATGTATCCTTTTTAAAATCATATATATATATATATATATATGCCTCTGTGGGCCTCATCATCATCATAACCAACTGATCAGTAGTTGCACAATAGGTGTCATACCCCCCCGACTATAGCGTGACTAAATAGAGTAAAACATATACATATGTATAGTTGCACAATAGGTGCCATACCCGGCCGACTATAGCGCGGCTCGGTAGAGTAAAATAGATAATGCATGCTGGACTCATAGGAATCACACTTCTGAACCTTTCAAAATGACGTAAGGTCGAAGAAACAACACACATCAATCCTCTCATAATAGGGGAAACAATATAAGCACTCCTAGCTTCTAAAAGTAGAACATCTTTTGGGGGCTCGTTCGTTGCATTAGGTATAATCAGAGTCGTGCAAAAGAAGAAAGGGACGGCCTCACATACCTGGTATTCTCTGTGCAAATTTCAAGCTACGCACTGTCACAACTCCTTAGTCTACAATGAAAGAAACGATTCTATCGTTATCCTCTAAGCGTTATAGGTATTATTAGCCATAACCCAAAATTTATATGGTGTTTCTCCACACCCTTCTTCCTCCAAAACTCCACAAAAATAATAGTATGACATGCAGTCCAACAGCAACCCAAAACAACCACAACCCAGTCCACTACCGTAAATAACTTGAACCCATGGCTTCCGATCACCATCCCGTGGGTTCTTACATGCATAGAACGAATTATCAAAAATTCCCAGGAGAAAAGATGTATGAAGGAGAGCAGTAACTTACCTTGCATGTTGGATAACTCAGCCCTCTTCCTTGGTTCTTCATCCTCTAGGTTTTACTCCCAATTAGGGCTTGAAGGAGAGGGAAAATCGGTTAGGGCTTTTCCTTAGTTCTTCAATCTCTAGATTTCTTTCTCCAATTAGAACTTGATTAGGGCTTGTGTGAGATTTTTGGGAAGGGGTTGCAGGGGCTCTCTTTGGTTTTCAAGGTTTGAAATAAGGGCGAAGTGTCTGGGTTTATAATCCTTTTAAAGTCCCCTCCTGACCGACCTTGGGAACTTTTAATCTTGTCCGTTAATTTGGCAAGTAAGTGACACACGTGTCTAGCGCCTACCAGTCTGCAATCGTATTTACGTCGTGGAACCAACTTGCGGTTCACATTCTGGACGCGAACCTCAGCCCAGAAATCTGTCTCATTCTGCGATGTAGGATGTCTGGTTTGCGGTCCGCCTTGCTGGAATGCGATTGCATATTAGACCGCATTTTTGACGTAGATTTTGCCCAGAAAATCTGTTTCAGTCTGCGATGCATTAAGTGCAATATGCGGTTCGCATTTTAGAAATACGACCGCATTTCTGGCATTGATCTTTGTCCAGAAATCTGTCTTGGTCTGTGATTCCAGTGTTAGATATGCGGCTCGCATGTGGGTTTTGCGGTAGCATACCAAGCTTTGCGACGCCTTTTGCTCTTTTCTTAACTTTTTGAACTCTTTTCCGGTTCTTAGGCCCTATATGTAGACTATCTTACGCGTAATCTAACGTACGCAATTACGGGTTGTAACACCCTCCCCCCCTTAAGAACATTCGTCCTCGAATGTTAAGGTTTACGAGGATTTTACTCATTGTGGATTTCGGCTGAGTTCCTCTCATAAGTAGAGGACAAACTGGTGATCAGTTAACTCAACCTAAGGTCCTCATAGATTATGCAAATTTATAGGCATGTACATGATCTGCATATCACTATTTTGTATTAAGAAAGAGTACTTTCAAGTTATTGCTTACCTCGTAAAGACGTTTCTCCTTTTAATGCGTTCTGTGTTCCCCCGACACCCTCATCATCTCCATTCTGGAACAGGTAAGGGTATTTAGACTTCATTTCCTCCTCTGCTTCCCATGTCATTTCTTCCGTATTCTTGTTCCTCCACAACACTTTAACGGAAGCTACATCCTTTGTTCTTAGCTTGCGAACTTGTCGGTCTAATATCGCCACTGGTACCTCTTCGTACGATAGATCCTCTATAACTTGTACATCTTTGATAGGGACGACTCAAGAAGGGTCTCCAATACATTTCCTTAACATAGATACATGGAATACCGGCTGGGCAAGTTCCAATTCGGACGGCAATTCTAACTCATAAGCCACACGTCCAATTCGTCGAAGAATTTTATACGGACCGATATACCTTGGACTCAACTTACCTTTCTTCCCAAAACGCATGACACCCTTCATTGGTGAGACCCTCAGGAACACCCAATCTCCAACCTCAAACTCAAGATCACGACGTCGGACATCCGAATAGGACTTTTGCCTGCTTTGTGCTGTTTTCAATCGTTCCTGTATCACCTTTACCTTCTCGATGGCTTGGTGGATCATATCTGATCCATATAACTCAGTTTCACCGACTTTGAACTATCCAACTGGTGATCTACATCATCTCCCGTACAGTGCCTCGTATGGGGCCATCTTAATACTGGAGTGGTAGCTATTATTGTAGGCAAATTCTATGAGTGGAAGATGGTCATCCCAATTTCCCTTAAAATCTAGAACACATGCTCGTAGCATATCTTCTAGTGTCTGAATAGTACGTTCAGCCTGTCCGTCAGTCTGAGGATGAAATGCCGTGCTGAGATTCACTTGTGTGCCCAAACCCGTCTGAAAAGATCTCCAAAAGCTAGCCGTAAATTGAGCTCCTCGATCTGATATAATAGACACTGGCACACCATGAAGTCTAACAATCTCCTTATTATATAGCTTCGCATAGTCTTCAGCTGTGTAGGTTGCCTTAACGGGCAGAAAATGGGCACATTTTTTAAGTCGGTCAACTATCACCCAGATGGAGTCAAACTTATGGTAGGAGCGAGGTAATCCAATAATTGAAGTCCATATTAATCACCTCCCATTTCCAGGTTGGAATTTCTATACTCTGAAGCAATCCACTGGGTTTCTGATGTTCTATCTTTACTTGTTGACAATTGGGACACTGGGCTACAAATTTTGCAATAGACTTCTTCATGCTATCCCACCAATACTGCTCTTTGACATCATGATACATCTTTGTCGAGACGGGATGGATGGAATATCGAGATTGATGAATCTCATTCATAATCTTCTCTCGCAACCCTACCACATTAGGCACACATAATCGGCCCTGGTATCTCAGTGTTCCATCCCCTCCGATTTCAAAAGCTGAAAATTTGCCCTGCTGAATGCCCTATCTCAATCGTACCAAGGTGGAATCTTCATATTGTCGTGCTTTTACCTCGGCTACCAGAGATGATTCTGATGTATTATGTACAATAACACCTCCTTCGTCAGAGTCTAATAATCTGATTCTCATATTGGCCAGTTGACGAAGCTCTTTAGTTAAACCCCATTTACCTGCTTCAATGTGTACTAAGCTTCCCATTGACTTACGGCTGAGAGCGTCTGCCACAACATTGGCTTTACCGGGATGATACAATATCTTATCTTAGTCTTTCAGTAATTCGAGCCAGCTTCACTGTCTCAAATTCAACTCCTTCTGACTGAAGATGTATTGTAAACTCTTGTGATCTGTGTAGATGTCAACATGCACGCCGTACAAGTAGTGCCGCCATATCTTCAAAACATATATTACTGCAGCCAATTCCAAATCATGGGTTGGGTAATTCTTTTCATGCTTCTTCAATTGTCTCGACGCATAAGCAATCACCTTCCCACGTTGCATCAATACGCACCCCAAACCTACACCTGAAGCATCAGAATATACCACATACCCTTCTGTTCCCTCTGGGAGAGTAAGCACTGGCGCAGAGATCAACCGATTCTTTAGCTCCTGGAAGCTACGTTCACAAGCGTTGGACCATTGGAACTTGGTAGCTTTTTGTGTTAACTTAGTCAATGGTGCCGATATAGAGGAAAACCCTTCTACAAACCTCCTGTAATATCCTGCTAGCCCTAGAAAGCTGCAGACTTCTGACGGTGTTGTGGGTCTTGGCCAACTCTTCACTGCATCGATCTTCTGAGTTTCGACACTAATACCCTCGTCAGATATCACATGGCCTAGGAATGCTACTGAGTTCAGCAAGAATTCACATTTGGAGAGCTTCGCATATAACTTGCGATCCCGAAGGGTCTGTAATACTATCCGCAAGTGGCCCGTATGTTCTGTCTCTGAATGGGAATATACTAGAATGTCATCAATGAATACAATCACGAACACATCAAGATAAGGCCTGAATACGGTATTCATGAGATCCATAAAAGCTGCCAGGGCATTTCTTAGCCCGAACGACATTACCAAGAACTCAAAATGCCCATATCTTGTCCGGAAGGCCATTTTTGGAATATCCTTCTCCTTGACCCTCACCTGGAAATACCCTGAATGTAGGTCAATCTTGGAAAAATATTTGGCACCCTGAATTTGGTCGAACAGGTCGTCAATCCTTGGAAGTGGATATTTATTCTTTATAGTAACCTTATTCAACTGTCGATAGTCGATACACATCCTCAACGATCCGTCTTTCTTCTGCACAAATAAGATGTTATAACCCGTAATTTCATACGTTAGATTATACCGTAAGATAGTTTACATATAAGAGCCTAAGAACCGGAAAAGAGTTAAAAATGATAAGAAAAAGGACAACAGGTGTCGCAAAGTATGAAGTGCTATCACATAACCCGCATGCGAGCTGCATTTTTACATGCTGAGATCGCAGACCAAGGCAGAGTCTTGGACTAAGACTAATGTCAGAAATGCGGTCGACTATGCGATCGCATTTCTGGTATGCGAACCACATTTTGAACATAAGGTATCGCAGACTGGAATAGAATTCTGGGCAGAAATCTGTGTCAAGAATGCGATCCAAGAATGCGATCGCATTTCTTACATGCGAACGCAAATCTGACCTTTCGTGTCGCAGAGTGTAACAGGTTTCTGGGTTGAGGTTCGCGTTCAAAATGCGAACCGCATGTCGAGTTTGCGACGAGAATGCGGTCGCATATTTGAAGGGCGTCAGACTCGTGTATTATTTATATGCCAAATTAAAGGATGAAACAAACACAGCCCAGTCCACTGCCGTAAATAACTTGAACCCATGGCTTCCGATCACCATCCCGTGGGTTCTTACATGCATAGAACGAATTATCAAAAATTCCCAGGAGAAAGGATGCAGTAACTTACCTTGCATGTTGGATAACTCAGCCCTCTTCCTTGGTTCTTCATCCTCTAGGTTTCACTCCCAATTAGGGCTTGAAGGAGAGGGAAAATCGGTTAGGGCTTTTCCTTAGTTCTTCAATCTCTAGATTTCTTTCTCCAATTAGAACTTGAAGGAGAAGAAAAATTGATTAGGGCTTGTGTGAGATTTTTGGGAAGGGGTTGCAGGGGCTCTCTTTGGTTTTCAAGGTTTGAAATAAGGGCGAAGTGTCTGGGTTTATAATCCTTTTAAAGTCCCCTCCTGACCGACCTTGGGAACTTTTAATCTTGTCCGTTAATTTGGAAAGTAAGTGACACACGTGTCTAACGCCTACTAGTCTACGATCGCATTTACGTCGCGGATCCAACTTGCGGTTCGCATTCTGGACGCGAACCTCAGCCCAGAAATCTGTCTCATTCTGCGACGTAGGATGTCTAGTTTGCGGTCCGCATTGCTGGAATGCGATCGCATATTAGACCGCATTTTTGACGCAGTTTTTGCCCAGAAAATCTTTTTCAGTCTGGGATGCATTAAGTGCAATATGCGGTTCGCATTTTAGAAATGCGACCGCATTTATGGCATTGATCTTTGTCCAAAAATCTGTCTTGGTCTGCAATTCCAGTGTTAGATATGCGGCTCGCATGTGGGTTTTGCGGTAGCATACCCAGCTTTGTGACGCCTTTTGCTCTTTTCTTAACTTTTTGAACTCTTTTCCGGTTCTTAGGCCCTATATGTAGACTATCTTACGGCATAATCTAACGTACGCAATTACGGGTTGTAGCAAATCTATACCTAACCTGTGTATAATATACAAACGCTAATTATATATCGATTATACAGAGTATATATGAAGATTTACTTCAACTATACACTAGAAACTAATACAATATTTTTAGTATTTTAAGTGTATAACTAGTATATTCTTCATCTCTTCCTCTTTGGATCTTATTTTTAGTTGTTGAATTTAGGGTCTTTCGTGGCTAAAGCACTGGTGCTAGGGTAAAAAGAAGGATTGATGGTGTTGGAAGATAAAAGGTGGGTGTTTCCATGGGATTAGAGTTTTTAGAATTGTTGTTGAGCTGAAGGTTTGCGTTAAAGGAATAGCTATGTACTGGGTTTCGAATCTACATTTAGTTGACATTTAAATTAATGATGTGATTAAATATTAACTGCTAAAATCAAATTGACATTTGAAAGTTCCGGGCCGAGAACTCAATTGCTAAGATTTCTGTTGTTCGATTGAACACGCGAGTATTTTGAGTTAATAAATACTTACGGCCAGGTAACAGTAATAAATATAAACCAACCAGCTAAGTCTGTTTTTTTCCCCAACAAAAAAGCATTATCAGAAAATATATTATGATATCACCTTTTTATTTGGCCCAGTCCACGGCTACCAACTGCAAGAAGATTGATGTTCATTTTTTTCTGTCGCTTCACACAGCATGTTCTTTGGATCACCCTCAAGAATTAGAGTTTCTGCTTTGATCTAAACCCGAAATATATAAATATATATATATATATATATATATATATATAAAACATTTCACATATGAGTTATGACCCATATTAGGCTACCACATGTCTACATGCACAATTTATTGGAAGATTCCCTTCTTGCTCGTTTTTCCCAATTTTGATTCATTTTGTTTAGTATATATATTGTATGCGGTCAAACTCGAGCCCACCTATATGTAGTCAAAATTGGGCTCGAGCCTGTACGGTTAGCATCGAGTTTAACTACCGCTCGATAAATCGGGCTCGTAGGATTAAAGATTGAACCAGAACGTCATCGAACCGGAATACGAAGCCAGAACATCCAACCTCGAGAATACCGAGCCCATCGAGCCCGACTTCGAGAATGTACAAGGGTAGATTGTCGAACTTAAATGACGAAGGACTGAAAAATCCGCGATAAGATATCACGGCAGGAATCTCGGCACTGATCAATAAAACCGTTAAATTAGCAAAATCAAGAGATATTTTACCTTGTATATTGATTCTTACCTTGTATAATGATTTACCAGATGATGATCTCCTCACTATATAAAGGGAGAATGTAATTGTTTAAAGGGCATCTTCACAAAAATCATCAATAGAAAGGAAAAACAGTTTTTATTGCTCTCTCATATTATTTTATTGCCAACTCGCTTCAATTATAATCATTTTATGTCTTGGAAGGATCAGTCAAGGTCAGAAGTATCTAACTCGGGTAGTTTGCATTTCTTCTCTATTTGTCTCTTAACTTTAATTTTCGTTATGTAATTCATCATTTGTATCAAGCTAGACCACGTATCCTCAAAAACGCATATAAATTCAATTGTTATCCGAAATTCAGGTAAACAGTTTGGCGCCCACCGTGCGGCTGAGGATAATAGTGGATACTTGATACGATTTCTTGTCACACACATTGTTTTACGCTTGCTCTTTCAAGTGTCTTTGATTTTAGGTACAATACGAAAATGTCAAACTCTCGATCGACACCTCCGCACGTTGATAACGAGTTCGATCACCAAAGCGAAAATAATAACATAGCGCCCGGTGACGGAATTCCAATTGATGCCAATTCACAAGTGGCAGTTGATGCTGATTAGCTCACCGGTCCCACAAATAGCATTCATAGGGAAACTCGATCGATGATGCAACATCCCCAAAATGACGAAGGGGAGAGATCAGTCTCCGGATGATCTTCGAAATGTTGCAAGCCCAACAGGCCATCATAGCTCAGTTACAAAACCGAAGCCAAATCTCGAACAGGATCGAACCTGGCTCTTCCCGGGAAATTAGCCATAGAGATAGACCGATTGCAGGAGGGCTGAATGAGGGTGAATCAGGGGCGAACCCCGGAATTATGAAGATGCTCGAAGAACTAACTAAACGAATAGAATACGGGGAGAAAAAAATCGAGGCAAATAACAAAAAGGTAGAAACTTACAACTCTAGAGTGGATCAAATCCCAGGAGCGCCCCCGGTATTAAAGGCCTAGATTCCAAAAAATTTGTACAAAAACCTTTTCCACCGAGCGTGGCTCCGAAACCGATACCCAAGAAATTCCGTATGCCAGAAATCCCCAAATACAACGGAATGACAGACCCAAACAAGCATGTAACCGCGTATACATGCGCTATCAAAGGGAACGACCTGGAGGACGACGAGATCGAATCCGTTCTATTAAAGAAATTTGGAGAAACCTTGACGAAAGGAGCCATGACATGTTATCACAACTTATCCCGTAATTCTATTGACTCGTTTGCTATGTTTGCAGATTCTTTTGTAAAAGCACACGTAGGCGCCATCAAGGTCGAAACGCGGAAATCATACCTTTTCAAAGTGAGGCAGAAGGATAAGGTGATGCTCAGAGAGTTCGTGTCTCTGGTTCCAAATGGAACGGATGGATCTACCACCGGTCACAGACGATTGGGTTATTCAAGCTTTCACTCAAGGGCTCATTGTTCGAAGCTCAGCGGCTTCGCAGCAGCTTAAATAGAACTTAATAGAATACCCTGCTGTCACATGGGCTAATGTACATAATCGATACCAGTCAAAGATCAGAGTCGAAGATGATCAGTTCGGATCCCCTTCGGGATCCATTTACCCCTTTAGAACTTACGACAAGATCCGAAGGGAAACTTGTTGCGAACCAAGATCGAATAGAGAGCAACATCGACCGTATCACGGGGACTTAAAAATTGGCGTATCCGGGCTTCACTCCCCAAGACATGAAAGGAGAAACGATCGAGGTCAGAAGAACCGGGGGCTCATGACCAAAAGCAATTTTGAAAGGTCCATCGGGCATAAAGAAGCACCTCGATTATCGGAGTATAATTTTAATGTTGATGCTGCCACCATCCTATCTGCCATCGGTCGCATCAAAGATACTAAATGGCCTTGGCCATTGCAATCCGATCCAACCCAAAGGAATCCTAATCAGATATGCAAATATCACGACACTCACGGTCATAAAACAGAAGACTGCCGACAATTGAGAGAAGAAGTAGCCCGGTTACTCGACAATGGACACCTTCGAGAATTCTTGAGCGACCGAGAAAAAAATCACTTCGGAAATAGGAATAAAAAGACAAGCCAGGAAGAACCTCAACACACGATCAACATGATTATCGGTAGAGTGGATACCCCCTCAAGGTCCGATGCTGAAATGCACCAAAATATCCATCACCACCGAAAAAGCACACTCAGAATTACTCGATGGAGGGGACTTTATATTTTAGCGAAAAGGATGCAGAAGGATTTGCACAACCCCACAATGACGCACTGGTAATATCTGTACTCATACACAAAGTTAGAGTAAAACGTGTGTTAATTGATCCAGGTAGCTGGGCCAATATAATCCGATCATGGGTCGTAGAGCATCTCGGCCTGACAGAGCGGATCGTTCCTACAGTCCAAGTACTTAACAGGTTCAATATGGCATGTGAAACCACCAAGGGAGAAATAATGTTGCCAATAAATACTGCTGGAAACGTGCAAGAAACAAAATTCTGTGTGATTGGAGGGGACATGAGGTACAATGCCCTATTCGGAAGGCCATGGATCTATGATATGAGGGTTGTACCTTCAACATTACACCAGGTGCTGAAGGTTACAACGCCCGATGGGGTGAAAACGGTTTACAAGGAGCAACCAGCTGCGAAAGAGATGTTCACAGTGGAAGAAAGGACACCAACACCAACGGTTCCTAACCAAAGGATCGAGAACAAGACAAAATAGCAACCACAGATATCATCTTCGGCAAAGGTGGATAAACAAGTAGATGTCGAGGATGATGATTACGGAGTTCCTCGGTCCTTCATCTCCCCCGATGATTTCGATGCCAGCAAATCGACTATCGAGGAACTGGAACAAGTCACTCTGTGAGAAGACCTACCCAAACAAAAGGTATACTTGGGCTCGGGGTTAAGCTCCGAGCTCGGGACAAAACTTATCCGATTCCTTATAACTAACCAAGACTGTTTCGCTTGGTCCCACCTTGATATAACAGGTATACCGTCGGAGATAACCACTCATAAGCTGAGTCTGGATCCGAAGTTCCATCCAGTCAAACAAAAAAGGAGGCCTCAGTCCGAAACCAAACATGCGTTCATCAAGGATGAGGTAACCAAACTTCTAAAGAAATGGTCTATTTGGGAGGTGAAATACCCGGAATGGTTGGCAAATGTAGTAGTAGTCCCCAAAAAGGGAATAAATTAAGAATGTGTGTAGATTATAAAGACCTGAATAAAGCATGTCCAAAAGACTCTTTTCCCTCACCCAACATCTATTGCATGATCGATGCAACTGCTGGCCATGAAACTCTTAGTTTTCTCGATGCATACTCCGGCTATAACCAAATACGGATGACCCAGGTGATGAGGAAAAAACTTCCTTCATCACTAAATATGGCACATACTGTTATAATGTAATGCCATTTGGGTTAAAAAATGCGGGAGCCATATACCAACGCTTAGTAAATCGAATGTTCAAAAAACAACTAGGAAAGACAATGGAAGTTTATATTCATGACATGTTAGTTAAGTCCCTGCGAGCAGAGGACCATTTAAACCATTTGCAGTAAACATTCATTGTGTTGAAGCAGTACAACATGAAGTTAAACCCGGAAAAGTGCGCGTTTGGTGTGGCTTCAGGTAAATTCCTCGGATTAATGGTCTCGAATCGTGGAATCGAGATCAACCCCGAAAAAATAAAGGCTATCAAGGACATCACAGTCGTGGATAACGTGAAAGCCGTACAAAAGCTGATCGGGCGGATAGCCTCTTTAAGGCGATTTATTTCGAGGTCGTCCGATAAAAGCCACCGGTTCTTCGCTCTATTGAAAAATGGAATAAGTTTTCGTGGACTCCGGAATGCCAACATGCCTTAGAAGAGCTCAAAAGATATTTATCGAGCCCGCCGTTGCTCCATACACTGAGGTGGACGAACAACTATTCCTCTACCTGGCAGTCTCGGAGATAGCGGTAAGCAGAGTCCTAGTCCGAGAAGAACAAGGTACACAATTTCCAATTTATTATGTCAGCAGAACCCTAGGCGAAGCCGAAACTAGGTATCCTCACTTGGAAAAACTGGCGCTCGCGTTGCTAAGCGCTTCTAGGAAACTTAAACCGTATTTCCAATGTCACCCCATATGCATCGTAACTACTTACCCATTAAGAAACGTGATGCAGAAGCCCGAGCTCTCCGGTCGATTGGCCAAATGGTCCATAGAAATAAGTGGGTACGATATTGAATATCGACCTCGAACCGCCATCAAATCTCAGGTGTTGGCAGACTTTGTGGCCGATTTTACACCGTCCCTAATACCCGAGGTCGACAGAGAGTTGTTAGCTGGGCCAGGAACTCCTTCAGGAATATGGACCCTTTTTACAGATGGTGCTTCAAACTCGAAGGGATCTGGACTTGGCATCGTGTTGAGTCCACCAACTGGTAACACAATTCGACAACATATTAAGATCGTGAAACTAACTAACAACGAGGCAGAGTATGAGTCCATGATTGCGAGCTTAGAACTAGCCAAAAGCCTGGGTGCGGAAGTGATCGAAGCTAAGTGCGACTCCCTTCTTGTTGTAAATCAAGTCAATGAAACGTTCGAGGTCAGAGGGGGACGAAAACTAAGATACTTAGACAAACTGCAAGTGACGCTGCATCAGTTCAAGGAATGGACCTTACAACATAAACCTTAAGATCAAAATAGCGAGGCCGACGCCCTCGCCAGCTTGGGATCGTCAATCGAAGATGACGAGATCGATTCTGGAAAGGTTGTACAGATCATGAGGTCGGTAGTGGAAGAAGGCCACGTTGAAATCAATTCGACAAGTCTAACTTGGGATTGGAGGAACAAGTACATAGAATATCTTAGTTCCGGAAAACTCCCCTCGGATCCAAAAGAGTCGAGGGCCTTGTGTACGAAGGCGGCTCGGTTTAGCTTGTCCGATGATGGAACCTTATTCATAAGAACATTTGACGGCCCACTCGCGATATGTCTGGGACCGGGCGACACTGAATACATTTTAAGGGAAGTCCACAAAGGTACTTGCGGGAACCATTACGGTACCGAGTCGCTAATTCGAAAAATAATCAGGGCTGATTACTATGGATCGACATGGAAAAGGACGCAAAGGAGTTAGTTCGAAAATGTAAGGAATGCCAAAGGCATGCCCAGATGATCCATCAACCAGGAGAGACACTCCACTCAGTCTTATCACCGTGACCATCTATGAAATTGGGAATGGACATCGTTTGCCCTCTTTCCTACACACCAGGTAAGGCTCAATTTATACTCTTTATGACTGATTATTTTTCTAAATGGGTGGAAGCGCAAGCATATGAGAAGGTTAGGGGAAAAGAAGTGATCGAATTCATTTGGGATCACATCATATGTCGATTTGGGATGCCAGCCGAGATCGTATGCGACAACGAGAAGCAATTCGTCGATAGCAAAGTAACAAAATTCCTCAAAGATAACAAGATCAAAAGAATCTTATCGACGCCCTACCACCCCAGTGGGAACGGACAAGCCGAATCTACTAACAAAACAATACTTCGAAATCTCAAAAAGAGATTAACCGATGCAAAAGGGAGGTGGAAGGAAATATTACCCAAAGTCCTATGGGCATATCGTACGACCGAGAAATCCAGCACCGGAGCCACCCCTTTTTCCCTGGTTTATGGTGCCGAAGCTTTGATACCGATTGAAGTCAGGGAGCCAAGTGTCAGGTTCCGGTTTGCGACAGAGGAATCGAACTACGAAGCTATGAATACGAACTTGGAACTGTTAGATGAAAGATGAGAAGTTGCCCTTGTTCGAATGGCAGCTCAAAAACAAAGGATCGAAAAGTATTACAACAGAAGGACCAACCTTCGATATTTCAATGTCGGGGACTTGGAACTAAGGAAAGTTACACCAAACATGCGGAACCCGAACTAAGGGAAGCTGGGACCAAACTGGGAAGGACCTTATTGTATCATTAAAATCACCGGAAAGGGATCCTACAAGCTCGGAACCATGGATGGTAAACAACTACCAAACAATTGGAACATAAGTCACTTGAAACGATACTACTGCTAAGGTATGATACTGTTTTTTATTTTATTTGCATCATCGAACTAACAGTTGCAGTTATCAAACGAGGTACCCTGAATCGGGGAATACGAGCTATTAGGTCTGAAAGCACGCATTGCACTCTTTTCCCTTGAACCAGTTTTGTCCCAAAATGGGTTTTACAGCAAGGTTTTTAATGAGGCAACTAGTAAATCATGCTAACTTAGATTTGAAGGCCGATACCAAATCGGTGACGACAGTATTTGAAGCCAATCATCAATCGACCCCGAATACTAGGGGGCTGCTTGGCCACTTTAGTTTGGGAAAATATTTTTAGAATCAAAGATCATTAGGATTCAATGTAAGAGTCAAACGGTCGAAGGAACCGTGCCCAAATAGATTGATCAAACCCTAGCACAAATTGTACACACGCATGAACGAGAATAAAGAAAAGTATCTTGTATATAAACATCCTGTCTTCGATCAAACGAGCCTAAGGGCCACTTCAGTTTTTGTTCGAATAACCACTGCCTCACTCGGGGAGTCATCCGAAAAATGAATTTACTCGAGAGAAAGTAAGACCTACTAAGGAAAACCCCGAACCTTAAAGGGCTAAGGCCGTTTCGAGTTAATGGAACTCAAGGGGAAGTAAGACCTACTAAGGCATACCCCGAACCTTAAAGGGCTAAGGCCGTTTCGAGTTAATTAAACTCGAGGGGAAGTAAGATCTACTAAGGCATACCCCGAACCTTAAAGGGCTAAGGCCGTTTCCAGTAATTAAACTCGAGGGGAAGTAAGACCTACTAATATATACCCCAAACCTTAAAGGGCTAAGGCCGTTTTGAGTTAATTGAACTCGGGGGAAAGTAAGACCTACTAAGGCATACCCCGAACCTTAAAGGGATAAGGCCGTTTTGAGTTAATGGAACTCAAGGGGAAGTAAGATCTATTAAGGCAAGCACACAACTCTAAAGGTTAAAGTCATACCAAGTCAGTAGTGCTTGAAAGAAAAGGCATTTCAAAAGTTACAAAGAGAAGAATAAAACTTTGTATATATACATGTTGCAAGTCCTTTCTACAAATTCAAGCACCTCGATACATGATATCAAATATAGGAAAAGAAAGGAAATGGGCACCTCAGTCTTCGGATCCGCCTGAGTCCTCGGAATCATCCTCTTCCGGGAAGGCTAATTTTCTGGCTTCGGCCTCGGCTACCATGGCATCTTTGATCTCCGCCGATAAATCAAAGCCTCAAGCATGGATCTCTTCGAGGACGAGCCGGCGAGATTGCCACTTCATATGATCAACCATATTCCTTGATTGATCTTGGGCGGCTTCAGCATCAGCCTTGTATTGGGCCACCAGCTCATCGGCCTCGGCTTTGACCACGGCAACTTCCGATTTAGCCGTTTTTAGCTCGTTAGCTATAGCATCTCGATCTGAGATAACCATGCTAACTCGAGAGTGAAGTTCATCGGTACTCCAACCTGAGCTTCTGCAGAAGCTAACTGTGCCTGAAAGGTCTCCTTCTCCGTGGCCAACCGATCCATCCTGCTCCTCTACTCATCGGCCTCAGCTCTAGCTGTGCTTATCTCATATAGAAGTTGGTTAATCTGATCGAGCTTTTTCTCTACTTGATCGACCAAGCCAGCATTATCCTTCCGAGCAAGATCCAGTTCGGCTCGAAGACTCATCATCTCCCCTTCAAGCCGTTCATAGCGTCCTGACTCTTCCCGAAATCGAAGAAAGGCTTTGTGATGAAGTACCGAGGCCTGCAAGCATAAAGGAGGATGTTACAGTTAATTAAAACTTTGAGGTACAAAACAATGAACATCGGATAAGGCTTGTCTGAAATTACCCGATTGAGCTTCGTTGAACAGGCATGATGCATCCGCTTCATCCATTTTGGCCTAATCTTCCTCAGTGACCAAACACTGAAGATAGCTGGCCACCCGACCGGAGCGGAAAGAACCCTAGCATCTTCAGGAATGGTGAAAGATATGGTCCGTTTCCAATCAGGATAAGCACTCAGTGCAAGAAATCAGTTGACCAACTTCGGATCGAAGGAAATCCCGCTTGTATCGGTGGATGAACTTTTCCCCGGTAACTCTAAGTTGCCGAGCCCAAGAATGTCTTCCGTGGATGCCGAATCCACACCATCGAAAAAACCGCGAAAAAGGTCTTTCGATCTATGGTCCCCGCCCAAAGAACGCTCTTTTACTGTTTGGGCTTCATTGAACGTCAATTCCGAGAAAGAAGGTGAGTCTATCATTTCAATTGGACCTAAGACTCCCAGCGAAGCTCACCTTACATCAGGGGAAGCCCCAGTTCTTGCCCCTACCTCGGATCCCCGGCTTGACGAAGGTCCGTTTCACTGGCTCCAGGTTCGGAGACCCCTCGCCCTTCAGGTTGGGACGGATCATTAGCCACAAGTTTGAAGTCTTCTTCTTCCTCGAACTCATCCCTCAAATGACGAAGTGAGTCCGAAGATAACACACGATCACCAGCATTGCCCTTGGGCTTACGAGCCAACCTCTTTCTCGATCTCTTCTTTTCGAGGTCTGGAGAACTGGGGGCTTCTTTTCTTTTCTTCCCTTTATCCTGCTTCAAAGCAGGGGGCTTGCTGGGAACCTCATCGCCTGTAGGCGCAGGCCTCATCTCGACGTCCTATGATAGACCTGCAAAGGAAAAGTAAAACGAATTAGAAATCAATGGCATAAGGAGCTAAGCTCGAGTTTAATTTATCTCACCATGAAGTCGGGCCTCCCATCAGCCCTTCGAGAGCTCGCGCTCTGCACGCTCAGAATATGGTTTCTGGGATACGATCCCTTCGACCCACTCTTTAAGATGGGGAATCACGGCCGGCATCCGAGATATAGCTGCATCATATGAAATTGGTAAGAAAAAGGACAAAAGGAAGAATGATGAACAAATTGATTGGCAAGGCAACACTTACTATTCATATTCCACTTCTCAAGAAATGGCATATCTTCGGCCGGGATCAGATCCTATGTTTTTATTTGAACGTATCGACCCAACCAGACCCGATCCCTATCCTCATCGATGCTTGAGAAGGGGGCTTTGCTTGCCCGACGAACAAGTTTTATTAAACCCCCTCAGAAGAGTCGGGGGCTGTACAACCGCATGAGATGATTGACGGTAAAGGGATACCCTTCGATCTTGCTTGCAAAAAAAGGGAGGAGAATGACTATCCTCCAGAAAGAGGGATGAATTTGGCCTAAGGCCACTTCGTACCTTTTGCAAAAAGCAATAATAACCGAGTCCAAAGGGCCCAACGGGAAGGAGTAAGTGTAAACACTCAAAAAACTCTCCACGTGGGTAGTGATCGCCTCTTTAGGCGAAGGAGCCACCACATACTTACCAACCCAGTTGTAGTCTTCCTTTACCTTGTTGAGGACTTTGTCAGTAATTGAACAGATATATCTCGTGACCGGCTCGCATCGTCCCGGCACCGAGGAAGTTGTATCCACCTTGAAATCGGCGCCGGTCGAACACCCGGTTGGTACGAATGCCTTTAGAGGAGGCTCGGCCGTGGTCTCCTCAACGTCAACAGGTGGAACGTCATCAACAGGTTAAGAGGAGAAAGGAGTTTGTCTCTGAGGAATGGATTTAGATGTCTTCACCATTGTTTTGGGCAAGTGAAGAAATCAAAAGGTACATATGCAAAGGAAATATAGGATGAAGATAGCTTGCAAATAACTTTAAGAGAACTAGAAATCTTGAAGATAAGAGCGACGTAATTTCACAAAGAGCACAAACATCTGAATATGAAGGTGAAAGAGGGTATTTATAGCCTCTCAAAAATGGCGGTTCGCATCCCAAAGCGGTAGAACATTGACTGACACATACCTGATGCTACGAAAGTTTGTCTCTGATGAGACGTTTTCGATCATATCGCGTACATCATATGTTTACCGTCACTTATCAAAATAGGAATTTGACCTCTCTGATGGGACATTTTTGACTTCCGTGCCACATGCGTCATAAGCTCATCGTCACTTATCAGAATGAAAATTTGCAGCTCATATCGCTTCTCGTCGTTACTCTTCAAAAAACAAGGGGACTATCTGTATGCGGTCAAACTCGGGCCCACCTATATGTGGTCAAAATCGGGCTCGAGCCTGTACGGTTAGCATCGAGTTTAACTACCGCTCGATAAATCGGGCTCGGTGTGCGTAAGATCGAAGATCGAACCTGAATGTCATCGAACCGGAATACGAAGCCAGAACATCCAACCTCGAGAATACCGAGCCACTCGTGCCCGACGTTGAGAATGTCCAAGGGTAGATCGTCGAACTTAAATGACGAAGGACCGAAAAATCAGCGATAAGATAAGCATCACGGGGGGAATCTCGGCACTGATCAATAGAACCGTTAAATTAGCAAAATCAAGAGATATTTTACTTTGTTAGAGATTCTTACCTTGTATGATGATTTACCAGATGATGTCTCCCCACTATATAAAGGGAGAATGTAATCGTTTAAAGGGCATCTTCACAAAAAATCATCAATAGAAAGGTCAAACGGTTTTTATTGCTCTCTCATATTATTTTATTGCCAACTCGCTTCAATTATAATCATTTTATGTCTTAGAAGAATCAGTTAAGACCAGAAGTATCTAACTCGGGTGGTTTGCATTTCTTCTCTATTTGTTTCTTAACTTTAATTTTCTTTATGTAATTCATCGTTTGTATCAAGCTAGACCACGTATCCTCAAAACCGCGTATAAATTCAATTGTTATCCGAAATTCAGGGTAAACATATATATATATATATATATATATATACACACACACACATATATATATATACACACACACACATATATATATAATATATACACACACATATATATATATATAGACACACACACATACACATATATATATATATATATATGTATGTATATATACATATACATACACACACACATACTCTTTTCACCTGTGTTTGTCAAATTTTATTGAATAAAACTTTTTCTGAATTAAAAAATTGCTAACTTATGAAAGTTTACAGGATAGATTAGAGAAACCAACCATTTTGTCTTTGCACATTTCAGAGGCACGCGCCAGTAATCGTGCTGCCTCTTGTGCTTGCGCCCGAGTTGCTGATTCTATCACTATGCCCAAACACAAAAATACATCAAGAAGTTAGAAAGCCTACAATCGTCGTTTCATTCATGGCTTGAAGCAACTTGCAGTACGGATCCAGCTTGAGCTTGTCAAATACGTTCAGAAAAAGACTCATTTGATTTTTTTTTTCTATCGAGAAACCTACGCTCGAAAATTTAAATATTGTTTGTTAACGAATCTGTCTCTCTGTTATTTTCTCGAAATGAAAATAGCTAATCGTGGGTTTGAAGGAAGGGAGTACAGACTATGGGTACCACGGTAGGCGTATTGAGGGAATGGCTCCATCACATGTACAAGACTGAGCTTCATAGAAGGCTCCTTTCCTCCTCCGTTGTATGAGATGGCTGCCCGAGGAGATAATCAAGGATCCATTTTAGAGCGTTGAAGCTCTCTTCACTATTTTCAATCGCCACTAGCACTCTCATCTTCTTCTCGTTTCTTAATTTTGGTTCGAGTGCATCAGTTTCTTTGGATATACATAGATTGACAACCTCTTGAAGTTTTCTTGTAAGCTATTTTGGAATTTACCTTTGGCGTTTGCACTAGAGTGTTCTACGACTTCAAGGCTACCACTCCTGTTCACTCCGTTTGTTCCGAAAATATTACGCCTTCCATTCCATTTTATATGATTCAGGACCGATACTATCGTTGATAGTAAAGACGAAAATAAATTTTTATTGTTTTTTAAGCTTATAAATTTCATATTTTTTAGAGGCTTGCATGTAGATATTTGATGGTAATTTAAATAATATTTTTTATATCGACATATATAAAACTTAATAAATTCAAATTTAATTTATGTATCAAGCGTTTCTTTTATTTATTAAATTATGCACCAATCAGTTACGGGCTCGAGTTGTAGAATCAGCTATTAATGCGTGCATGAATGCAAGATGCTTGTGTGAACACGGGAATTAGCCTACACTACATTTCTTGAGATGCAATTTTTCTTTCGTTTCTACGTGAATGCGAGATGCTTTGTGCAGCAAGCTGTACTTTTGTCATGCATCAATCAATATTTCTACATAAAATGAAAAGAAAAAAAATACTACTTTTTTATTCCAATCTAAATTGTATTATATTTGCAAACGTAGTTTTCCTACTTTTTTTTTTTTTTTTTTTATAGGACAGAGGGATTTCATTCCAAATGAAACAATTTAACAGTTAAATGTTCAGATTATTTTATGTATTGTTACTGAAGTTTCCTCCTAAAAAATAAAAATATAAATTATTTTGTCATATTAAAGAAACTAAATTTTACCTCTATAACAGTTAAACTACAAAACTTTGTGCTCAAATTTAAAATTGTTTAATCTCTCTATATATATATATGGAGGTATCAACTAGATTAATTTTTAAAGGTAAAATTGGTCATTTTAAAAGCTAATTTGAATTCAAGTTTAGAATTCTTGACAATACAATAAATTGAAAATGACAAATTACATAATAAGGAGTATACATATTATCACTTAATGCTTAAGTTTTCTAAATGTATTTTAATTTTTTTGTTGCTAACAAAGGCTTACTACATATATTAAAGCATAGCAGTACAAGCAGGGGTGGTTATCGGTCGATTCGGCTCGATTATGAATATTATTTATTCGCATACATATATCGGTTTATAAATATGCTAAATCGATAACCTAACCGATAAGATATCAGTTATCGGGTATCGATTTACCCGATAAGAATCGAAAATATCCAAAAACACTATGTTTTTATTACACAGATCGTGATCATACTATTAACCTAAATTTTTATTCTTAAGAAAAGAGGGATTAAATTTCAATTCTAGAAAATAAAACTTTCTTTGCATATGAAAATCACAAGAAATGATCTGTGACTACCCAAAGGGGTCATCACTTATTTTTAGACTGAATTCAGTGTTCCGAGGCTTAAAAACCTCCTTTTTACCTCATCTCAATTTGCATGTGCAGTCTGTATAATTTTTCAAAACGTCTTAATGTGAGAAAAATAGGGATTAAAATGTGAAATAGAGCTTTAAACCTCAAGTGAGTTGACTTCCGTCAATATTTTTAGTAAACGGATCTGTATAAGTGTTTTGATAGTTCAAGTAGGTCCGCATCGTGATTTAGGAATTGGACATTTCAAGAATGTTTCGATGTCGTTTCTTCAAGAATAAGTGGTATCATATTAATCAAATGGAGCACATAGTTGATCTACTACACTACACGTGGCAGTTGGTAGAATATATGAATTCATCACAGTTGATTATTGTGTAGATTCGTATCACCATAATTTTTAATTCAAGCAGTACTCTAAAACACGTCTTTCCTTATCCGACTACCATTATTAATTTGAGTAGGAGTCAAATTGTAGTATCTCAGTTCATGTTGGAAACTAATTGCGACGGCCTTTCTTCCCCAAAAATCCAGCCGGAAACTAGCCATTTTCACACCTCTAAACCACCCTAAATCAGCCACTAACACCTCCTGAAAACACCCTCCCAAGCCCCATTAAAACCGATCCCAAGACCAGCTGAGAACCAGCCCCGAAAACTTCCCAAAAACGCAGCCATTAAAGCTGCTCCAAACACACCTGAAAAGGCCACCCAAAACAACCCCAAACCCAGCAAAAAAAATCGCAGCCAAACCCAGCTGCGAAGCAGTCCGAAACCGACCTCAAACCACTCCCTAAAATCAGCTCTTTTTCCACCTTAAAATAACCTCAAATCACCAGAAAAATAGCTCCAAAAGTAGCTGAAACGTCACCCAAAAACTAGCTGAAACGCAGCACCAAACCACCCCAAAAACAGTAGCCGTCGCACCATATTTGTCGACGAGCAGAACTTTGTTTCAGCTGTGTAATACCACCCACGTTCAGTCCGTCGAGGTCGCAATTCAAGTGTTCCTGTCGCGGGTCTTGTTCGAGTTCTTTATCCGGGTTGTAATCTCTGGGATTTATGTATTTAGATGACATTGGGAGTTTCGTGTTTTGATCAAGTGAAGAAGATTATTTGCTGAGTATAAAGATGTTTCAAGGTTGGGAACGTCCCGTTAGCGAGATTTCACTTTCTTCAACTCGTGATCATCAATTTCCAATGCCTTTGACGCTTGTGAAGTATCACCAAAGATTTGAAGCCTTCGGACATAAAGTTTCAAGGCGAAGGTTTGTTGGAATCTTGAATTTGGTTGCAAAGCGAGGTAATTGTCCGGTCTAACCTTAGCTTGAGAGATTAGAAGTTGTGTCCTATTTGTTAATTGCTTCTTGTTGAGTACGACGTATAGGCATGGTGACGAGTATCTATATGTTGGTGTCGAGCATGACCGTGAGTCTTAAATGGATAGTTGTTGTGTTCTTAAATGATACTACGAAAGCCTTAATTAATGATTCTTGATGTTGAGCAAGAATTCAGTTTATTTATCGTGGACTTTATTTATAATTGAGTATTGGCATTAGTTGAGCTGAATAAAGGTTTATGAAAAAAATGGGAGCGGGTGGTACGCCTACCATAAGATATGAGAAATGGGATCGGGTTGCACACCTGCAACAAATTAGAACTGAAAGTGAAAGTCGCCTGTATTTCTCTTTATTCGCGTTAGAAGTTAAATTGTAGTTTCCTTATTATTCTTTGATGATCTGTTTTATCTGCTACCCCGAAGCATGTTTCCCTTCCCCAGCTTTAATGGTTTAATTACTTCTATCTTTCAGCTGTAGATGTGTGTGTGTGTGTATGTGTATATATATATATGTATGCATGTATGTATATAACTGCACAGGTCTATCTGGAGTCTGGTCCTAGCCTCGTCACTACCTCGCTGGGGCTAGGCCAGGCACTTACTAGCACATGGGGTCGGTTGTGCTGATACTACACTCTGCACCCTTTTGTGCAAGTCCCAGCACTGCAGATTTCGGACCGTAGTGAGTTTCCAGCTTCTTGCTTATCAGGCGACCCGAGGTAGTCCTGCAGGCGTCCGCAGGCCTTGGTGTCTCCCGCTATCTATTCTACCTGTTTCTTTTATGTAGTCCAAGAGACAGTACTTTGTTATTTCTTTCAGACCCTTATTTGTAGTACTCTTAGACAGTCTGTGAAGTTGTGACACCAAATCTTGGATAGTTTCGTTAAGGAGATTTTATTAGCTGTATTTTAAAGTCTGAAATTTTATTATTTCGCCCGTTAAGTTATGTTGTTATTTAGTTGTTGGTTTTAAGTTGTAATGAATTTAAAAATGGAAACAAGGCAAATAATTTGGTTGATTGGCCTAGTTTTCATTAGTAGGCGCCATCACGACTCCTGAGGGTGGGAAGTCCGGGTCGTGACAAGTTGGTATCAGAGCTCTAGGTTACATGGGTCTCACAGTTCACAGACAAGCTCGGTAGAGTCTGAGGGATCGGTATGGAGACGTCGGTATTTATCCCCCAGAGGCTACAGAGTTAGGAAAAACTTCACATTTGTTCTTTCTTGTCGTGCGGTTTTGTTTCTCAATGCTAATTGGATTTTTACTCTGTTCTTTCGCAGATGGCGAGAACACACGCTTCCTCATCTACCGCTCAGCAGCCCGAACCCCCAGCAGCAGCTCCCACGAGGGGCAGAGGGCGAGGCCGAGGCCATGCTCAGGTTGATTTTGACGAGGAGGTTCCAGCCCCAGCAGTTCCGGTGGGCCCAGCTCAGGTCCCAGAGGGGTTTATTGCTACCCCAGTTCTTCAGGACGCTTTGGTCCGATTGGTGGGTCTCATGGAGAGTGTCACTCGAGCAGGCATGGAGAAGTTTCTCCCCATTACTCAGAGAGAGGCCTATCGGAGGCAGTTTGAGCACCTTCAGCAGGGTTCCATGACGGTTACCCAGTATGAGACTAGGTTCATCGATTTGGCTCGGCATGCTCTCATCATACTTCCTACAGAGGGGGAGAGTGTGAGGAGGTTTATTGACGGTCTTATTCAGTCGATTCGTCTTCAGATGGCTAGGGAGACTTGGAGTGCGATTACTTTTCAGGAGGCGGCCAATATGGCCCGCAGAGTTGAGATGGTTCTGTCACATGGAGGTGGTCATGGGTCGGATAAGAGACCCCATCATTCAGGCAGATTAAGTGGTACTTCATCTGGAGGCGGAGATTTATATGGTAGAGGCCATCCTCCTAGGCCCTTCCAGTCAGCTCTTCAGGTTTCTCATGGTGCTTCAGGTAGTCGTGGTCCTCAGATGCAGTATCCTAATCAGCAGTCCTTCAGTGCACCACCGGCACCCATCAGTGCACCACCGCTTCAGAGTTTCCAGGGTCGACAGCTGAGGGCTTGTTTTACTTGTGGCGACACGAGGCACATTGCTAGGTATTGCCCTATGCCATGCCAAGACTGTGACCTTAGCTTTACCGGGTATGCCTCGTTTGGAGTGGAGAGGGACTCTTGGCCGTTCTACCCGTAGCGTTATCTCTTATGTGAAGGCTCGGCGTATGGTCGAGAAAGGGTGTTTGGCCTATCTGGCTTATGTTCGTGATTCCAGTGCTGAGGTTCTCTTTATTGACTTCTGCATTGATTTGGCTCGGGGCACTCAGCCCATTTCTATCCCGCCGTATCGCATGGCCCCGCCGGAGTTGAAAGAGTTGAAGGAGCAGTTGCAAGACTTGCTTGAGAAGGGTTTCATTAGACCCAGTGTTTCGCCTTGGGGTGCGCCGGTGTTGTTATTTAAAAAGAAGGATGGGCCAATGAGAATGTGTATTGATTACCGATAATTGAACAAGGTTACAATCAAGAATAAGTATCCATTGTCGAGGAGTGATGATTTGTTCGATCAGCTTCAGGGTGGCAAGGTATTTTCAAAGATTGACTTGAGATCTGGTTACCATCAGTTGAGGATTAGGGCGTCCGATGTCCCTATGACAGCTTTCCGCACTCATTACGGGCATTATGAGTTCTTGGTCATGTCATTCGGGTTGACAAATGCCCCAGTAGCTTTTATAGATTTGATGAACCGAGTGTTCAGACCTTATTTGGACTCGTTCATGATAGTCTTCATTGATGACATTCTGATATATTCCCGCAGCTAGGAGGAGCACGAGCAGCATCTCAGAGTGGTTCTTTAGACTCTGAAGGATAGTCAGTTATATGCTAAGTTCTCAAAGTGTGAGTTCTGGTTGAGTTCGGTTGCATTTCTGGGTCATGTTATATCAGCAAAGGGTATTCAGGTTGATCCGAAGAAGATTGAGGCAGTCAAGAACTGGCCTAGACCAGCATCAGCTACAGAGATTCAGAGATTCTTGGGATTGGCAGGCTACTATCGTCGGTTCGTGGAGGGGTTTTCATCTATTGCAACCCCGATGACCAGGTTGACCCAGAAGGGTGCCCAGTTCAGGTGGTCGGATGAGTGTGAGGCGAGCTTTCAGAAGCTCAAGACAGCTCTGACCATGGCACCAGTGTTAGTTTTGTCCACAGGTTCAGGGCCTTACACAGTTTACTGTGATGCTTCCCCTATTGGGCTTGGTGCAGTGTTGATGCAGGAGGGCAAGGTCATTGCCTATGCTTCGAGGCAGTTGAAGATTCATGAGAAGAACTATCTGGTGCATGATTTAGAATTGGCAGCCATTGTTCACGCATTGAAGATTTGGAGGCACAATCTGTATGGCGTGGCGTGTGAGGTGTTCACGGATCATAAGAGTCTTCAGTATTTGTTCAAGCAAAAGGAGTTTAATTTGAGGCAAAGAAGGTGGTTGGAGTTGTTGAAGGATTATGATGTCACTATCTTATATCACTCGGGAAAGGCCAATGTGGTGGCCGATGCCTTGAGTAAAAAGACGGCCAGTATGTGCAGTCTTCCTTATATTCCGGCCGGCGAGAGGCCGCTTGCTTTGGATGTTCAGGCCTTGGCCAATCGGTTTGTGAGGTTGGATATTTCTGAGCCTAGGCGGGTATTAGCTTGCACGGTCGCTCATTCTTCGTTGTTGGAGCGTATCCGTGATCGACAGTTTGATGATCCCCATTTGTGTGTCCTTAGAGACACGGTGCAGCGTGGAGGTGCCAAGCAGGTTACCTTAGGTGATGATGGAGTTTTAAGATTACAGGGTCGAGTTTGTGTGCCTAATGTGGAGGGGCTTCGGGAGTTGATTTTAGAGGAGGCCCATAGCTCCAGGTATTCTATTCATCTGGGCGCCGCGAAGATGTATCAGGATTTGCGGCAGCATTATTGGTGGCGTAAAATGAAGAAGGATATAGTTGCATATGTGGCTCGGTGTTTGAATAGCCAGCAGGTTAAGTATGAGCATCAGAGGCCAGGTGGACTGTTTCAGAGGATTGAGCTCCCCGAGTGGAAGTGGGAGCGGATCACTATGGCTTTCGTTGTTGGATTTCTGCAGACTCGGAAGAAGTTCGACGCAGTTTGGGTCATTGTTGATAGGCTGACCAAATCAGCGCATTTCATTCCTGTGGCAGTCTCCTATTCATCCGAGAGGTTATCTGAGATCTATATCCGAGAGATTGTTCACCTTCATGGTGTGCCGGTATCTATCACTTCGGACCGGGGTACGCAGTTTACCTCGTGTTTCTGGAGGGAAGTTCAGCGAGAGTTGGGCACCCAGGTTGAGTTGAGTACAGCATTTCATCCTCAGACGGACGGACAGTCTGAGCGGACTATTCAGATATTGGAAGATATGCTCCGAGCTTGTGTTATTGACTTTGGAGGTTCGTGGGATCAATTTTTGCCTTTAGCAGAGTTTGCCTACAATAACAGCTACCAGTCGAGTATCCAGATGGCTCTTTATGAGGCTTTATATGGTAGGCGATGTCGATCTCCGGTTGGATGATTTGAGCTAGGAGAGGCTCGGTTGTTGGGTACAGATCTGGTTCAGGAGGCCTTGGACAAGGTCAGGATCATTCAAGATAGGCTTCGTACAGCTCAGTCCAGGCAAAAGAGCTATGCAGATCGCAAGGTACGAGATGTGGCTTTTATAGTTGGTGAGCGAGTATTGCTCCGAGTGTCGCCTGTGAAGGGCATGATGAGATTTGGGAAGAAGGGCAAACTTAGCCCTAGGTTCATTGGTCCGTTTGAGATTCTTGATCGAGTGGGAGAGGTGGCTTATAGACTTGTATTGCCGCCGAGCTTATCAGCCGTGCATCCAGTTTTTCATGTGTCCATGCTCCGGAAATATTATGGCGATCCATCTCACGTGTTAGATTTCAGCACCGTCCAGTTGGACAAGGACTTATCTTATGAGGAGGAGCCGGTAGCTATTCTAGACCGGCAGGTTCGTCAGTTGAGGTCGAAGAGTTTTCCTTCTGTTCGTCTTCAGTGGAGAGGTCAGCCTCCTGAGACATCAACCTGGGAGTCCGAGTCCGATATGCGGAGTCGTTATCCACATCTTTTCCCCGACTCAGGTACTTCCTTCTTCTGTCCGTTCGAGGACGAACGGTTAATTTAGAGGTGGAGAATCTGACGACCCAAATGGGTCATCACTTGTTTTTAGATTGAATTCAGTGTTCCGAGGCTTAAAAACCTCCTTTTTACCTCACCTCGATTTGCATGTGCAGTCTGTATAATTTTTCAAAACGTTTTTGGGTGGAAATAAAAAGGGATTAAAATGCGAAATAGAACTTTAAACCTCAAGTGAGTTGACTTCCGTCAACATTTTTAGTTGACGGACCTGTATAAGTGTTTTGATAGTTCAAGTAGGTCCATATTGTGATTTAGGACTTGGGCATTTCAAGAATGTTTCGATGTCGTTTCTTCAAGAATAAGTGGTATCATATTAAGCAAATGGAGCACATAGTTGATCTACTACACTACACGTGGCAGTTGGTAGAACATATGAATTCATCACAGTTGATTATTGTGTAGATTTGTATCACCATAATTTTTAATTCAAGCAGTACTCTGAAACACACCTTTCCTTATCCGACTACCATTATTAATTTGAGTAAGAGTCAAATTGTAGTATCTCAATTCATGTTGGAAACTAACTGTTACAGCCTTTCTTCCCCCAAAATCCAGCCGGAAACTAGCCATTTTCACACCTCTAAACCACCCTAAATCAGCCACTAACACCTCCTGAAAACACCCTCCCAAGCTCCAATTAAACCGATCCCAAGACCAGTTGAGAACCAGCCCCGAAAACTTCCCAAAAAATGCAGCCATTAAAGCTGCTCCAAACACACCTGAAAAGGCCACCCAAAACAACCCCAAACCCAGCAAAAAAAACCACATCCAAACCCAGCTGCGAAGCAGTCCGAAAACGACCTCAAACCACCAGAAAAACAGCTCTAAAAGTAGCTAAAACGTCACCCAAAAACTAGCTGAAATGCAGCACCAAACCACCCCAAAAACAGTCACCGTCGCACCATATTTGTCGACGAGCAGAACTTTGTTTCAGCTGTGTAATACCACCCACGTTCAGTCCGTCGAGGTCGCAGTTCAAGTGTTCCTGTCGCGGGTCTTGTTCGAGTTCTTTATCCGGGTTGTAATCTCTGGGATTCATGTATTTAGATGACATTGGGAGTTTCGTGTTTTGATCCAGTGAAGAAGATTATTTGCTGAGTATAAAGATGTTTCAAGGTTGGGAACGTCCCGTTAGCGAGGTTGCACTTTATTCAACTCGCGATCGTCAATTTCCAGTGCCTTTGACACTTGTGAAGTATCACCAAAGATTTGAAGCCTTCGGACACAAAGTTTCAAGGCGAAGGTTGGTTGGAATCTTGAATTTGGTTGCAAAGCGAGGTAAGTGTCCAGTCTAACCTTAGCTTGAGAGATTAGAAGTTGTGTCCTATTTGTTAATTGCTTCTTGTTGAGTACGACGTATAGGCATGGTGACGAGTATCTATATGTTGGTGTCGAGCATGACCGTGAGTTTTAAATGGATAGTTGTTGTGTTCTTAAATGATACTACGAAAGCCTTAATTGATGATTCTCGATGTTGAGCAAGAATTCAGTTTATTTATCCTGGACTTTATTTATAATTGAGTATTGGCATTAGTTGAGCTGAGTAGAGGTTGAGTTAAGATTGGTTATAGCTGATTCTCCCTCACCGGGATGTTTGCTTTGATATTATTTGTTCCCTTGCTGGGAAGTTATTATATTGCTTTTTTTCCCTTGCCGGGATTTTTTGTGATTTTTGTGATGACGTGTAAATGGGAGCGGGTGGTACGCCTACCACAAGATATGATGAAATGGGAGCGGGTGGTACGCCTACCACAAGATATGATGAAATGGGAGCGGGTGGTACGCCTACCACAAGATATGAAAAATGGGATCGGGTTGCACGCCTGCAACAAGATAGAACTGAAAGTGAAAGTTGCCTATATTTCTCTTTATTCGTGTTAGAAGTTAAATTGTAGTTTCCTTGTTATTCTTTGATGATCTGTTTTATCTGCTATCCCGAAGCATATTTTCCTTCCCCAGCTTTAATGGTTTAATTACTTCTATCTTTCCGCAGTAGATGTGTGTGTGTGTGTGTCTATATATATATATATATATAACTGCACAGGTCTATCTGGAGTCTGATCTTAGCCTCGTCACTACCTCGCCGGGGCTAGGCCAGGCACTTACCAGCACATGGGGTCGATTGTGCTGATACTACACTCTGCACTCTTTTGTGCAGGTCCCAGCACTGCAGATTTCGGACCGTAGTGAGTTTCCAGCTTCTTACTTATCAGGCGACCCGAGATAGTCCTGCAGGCGTCCGCAGGCCTTGGTGTCTCCCGCTATCTATTCTACCTGTTTCTTTTATGTAGTCCCAGAGACAGTACTTTATTCTTTTTTTCAGACCCTTATTTGTAGTACTCTTAGACAGTCTATGAAGCTGTGACACCAAATCTTGGGTAGTTTCGTTAAGGAGATTTTATTAGCGGTATTTTAAGGTTTGAAATTTTATTATTCCGCTCGTTAAGTTATGTTGTTATTTAGTTGTTGGTTTTAAGTTGTAATGAATTTAAAAATGGAGACAAGGCAAATAATTCGGTTGATTGGCTTGCCTAGTTTTCACTAGTAGGCGCCATCACGACTCCTGAGGGTGGGAAATCCAGGTCGTGACATAATCTCAATTCTCAAAGCCATAATTTAGTAGGAGTAACTAATAAGATATTCAACAATCTAATCTTACTAACTATATCAATAAAAACGGGCATAATAATTCATAGAAAAATAAAAAAAATTCTAATCTTGTAAATGCTAAATAATCAGGCAATAAAAGAACAAAAATAGAAAAACTAAAAATCTGAATAACTATTCCTTTAAAGTTTAAAACTAAAATTCTTAACTGAAGAATAAGATGAGAAATTCAAAAAAGTTTAAAACTTACCCCAAGGAGTACGGTCTAAAGATGAAGAGTGACTACTAAGAAAATGAGAGAATGAAGCCCTACAATTACTTTATTACTTAGTGAGTAAAATAATTTGATAAAGTTTATTGGTTATCGGTTAAATCGTTAATAAAATTGGACAAACTGAGACCCCAGTTGACGAGAGAAAGAAAGGAAATGAGCAATGCCAATACCGCATCACCACCTTTCTGAACACCTGACCTCTTGACTTAAAGTCTTGAGCTTCCCCGGCTACAGAGCATGCCACTATGCTTGATACATGCAATTGCTTTCCTTGGCACTGTAGTTAGTGACTTGTCTCCGCTCGCCCGGGCTGGGCTCTCGCGTGTCCGGGATCCGATCGCCAGGAGCCTTCTTCTCCTATTCGCGAGAGTTTCAGGAATGATAAAGAGTGAAATTCAGTCACCCTCTCCGCTACTATGAATATTCCTACCCTTGCAGTGCTAATATATTCATTAGTCTGAGTCTTAAATAGTAGTAAAAAGAATTCGTTTTGAACAATAGATGTCTTTCACATCCAGCTATAAAAATGAGTAATTTTTTAATTTCTAAATGGCAGTTTTAAAAAAACGCAAACTTTCCACCTCTTGCTTTCATAGAAAAAAGAATTAAGGAGATGAAATCCCGATTACATTACTGCAGGCCAAAATTTTGTTTGAAAGAGCAAGCCAGAGAAAAGAAGCGTTTAGATAATACTTTTTCTTCCTAAGCTCATCTACTGAAAAAGGGAGCCCCCTTGATCACCTGGGTTTCATGTTCTTTCATCGATTGGTTATTCCTCTCCGTTCGTATCTCTTTTTCCAATTTCGGTCTCGATTAGTTCACAAGATTGAATGGCCAATTCTCCTCCGGACCCTCGATTCGATTGTTTTCCAAGAATGTTGAGCTGATAACCTAATAATCAAATAATATTAATTAATTATTGGACCATTTATATAATATCCAATACCGATAATTTAATATTTTCTTTTCGATTCGAACTATCGATTTTACCTGACATATGCCAGCCCAAGATACAAGAAGGGCACTCAAAGTTGAGCATAACTAAGATACTTTGAAATTGAATTTGTTCGTAGGAAAATATACGTTACATGGTCAAAGAGTTTGATATTGAATGAATATTTTTTTAGACAGGAGAGAAAAGACACTCAAGTTTGAGCATTGAAGCATAGAGTTGTGCATAATTTGGTATTACCAAATTACAATATCGAAATCGAAAACTTTAATATTTGGTATTCGATATTTAGATATTTGGTATGGTATTTGATTTAAATTTAAAATAAATTAGTATTAAGTATGGCATTCGATATTTAAAAATCAAATACTGAAATGCCGATATTATACCGAAATATATATACTAAGTTACATAATACACATTTGATTGTTATAACATAAATATTTTAAGTTTTAAATTTTACTTTCCGTTATTTTTATAGTTCTGTGTAAGTTTTACCACCTTTTTCCCCGTTATACTTACCTTTTCCACTTTTCTTTGGTTGCCTACTTACAACTCAACTTTCTCCCATCTAGGTTTAGAATTTTCGATTTCCATCGTCTTTCCTTCTATATTATAATATTTTTATTTTTGTATTTGTGAATTCCTTCTTTAGGAATATTACAGTGACTTTATGCATTAGTTAATATTCAAACAGAACAAATCGAAGTTATCAGACCGAATAAATCGTAACCAAAAGAAGAAAAGTCTAATCATACATAATTTAATTAGGTATATTTTTACAAAAGTAATACATACACTTTTTCTGTTAAAATATTAAAATTTATTTAAATTATTATAAAATTTTAAATTTAAAATATCTTAATTACATGAAAAAGGAAAATGATTAAGAGTTTTATTTTGGACTTTTCGAACATTATAAAAAAGTATTAAGCATGAAGTGGTAACACTTTTTATCAAACGGAAAATATTCAAAAGCTAAAACGCCGTAATAAGGTAAACAAATTTATACATTATTTTGCTAATTTTAGCTTATAAAAGGTATTGTAAATATTCCTTTATTTCCACCCCCAAAAATTTTTAGTTTCACCAAGTCCTAAGAAGTTAGGGGTAGTAGCCATCAAATTGTCTCAAGTAAATCCAAGGGGAGCGTAAATAGATGAAATTTCATACTCAAAAATTGCTTGTGATCATCTACTAATGGCACGTAATTATTATCCATTTATTTTTCATATTATGTGTTAATTTGACTAGACATAATTATTTAAGAATACATTCTTTTTTTGAATTTTATGATTTTAACTTAAAAGGTTTAACATACTAAAAATATTTTTTTAAAATCTTATAATTTTAGCATGCCATATCATTTTTATAAAAAAGTTTCAAAAAGGATAACAATGAAAATGTTGGTATTAAAACGAATTATTAAATATAGAGAGACAATCTTTTTAAAATAAATTACAAAGAAAAATAAACACACAAATTGAAACGGATGAAATAAAACGTATTCTCTTTTTTTCATTTAGTTAGGTGCTACTTTCTTGCTAATTATTTTAAAAAATAATTTTACATTTAAAAGAAATTTAACTTTGTATTATAATTTAAAAATTAAAAAAGACGTAATTTAAAACCCTCTCTAAACCTTATTATGTGGAAGTACTAGATGGCCTTCGGCCCATGCTAGCATGGGCCCAACATAGTATGTGTTAGAATTTTTTGTGTGTATAAAAAAATTTTAACTTATTTATTCGGTTTTAGTTATGTTTTTTTTTTCTACAAAAAGTAACTAAAGTTTTTTATAAAGAACATATAAATTTTGTCATACAGTATAATTTATATACAACTTGAACATATTTTTTGTTGTACAAATGACATACAAAAATATGTATACAATCTATTTATCTCTTATTTTTTGAGTTTCAATCAAAATCAACTCGAATCTTCACAAAATTCTCTCAAAATTGAGATATAAACACCAAAAGATATTTTAATTATTTGCAACAACATCTAACCTCAAACAAATAAAATTTTGTAAGATTTAATTTTTGAATTCAAATCTTCAAAGCTTTTTAATGGATGTCAATGAAGTTTAAGCCTATATCTTTACGTTTCACATGTCTTAAAAAAATTGTATATAAGTGACTACATAATAAGTTTCACATAATGAACAAATATATGGTCTCACCCTCTCTTTCAACAGTGTTTCTCTAAAAAATAAAATAAAGCAACTTGACTTCAGCATTGTTAGGATGAGGTAACTCCCCCATTTCTTTCATTTGCTCGTCCTTCAGAAATACAAGGGAAAGATATATGACTTCTGTAATGAAAGATGATGTGATGGTTAACATGGATCAAGTCTGTGGGATGTGATTTTTTTCAAGGAAGCTTTAGTTCGTCCATTATTTGGGATAAGTTCATCCTTCATAGTTTAAAAACAAAGAGGGGGGATGCAGTAAAAAAACAAAGATTTCTAGCCTATAAGCTAGTAAGAGTGCGTAGGCCTATCTCTATGTATGTCGGATAGAGTTGGGTGGAATGGGGAAGAAAGAAGAGGGAGAGAAAATGAGGAAAATTGCAATTTAAATATTTTATTTTGTATATAATTAGTAAATTATATATCAAGTTATAATTAAACTAAAATAATTTTAGTGAAAATAATTAAGTTTCTAACATAATATAGTTAGATAAAAACTCCTATGTGTTTGTGTCATAAGTTTCATCTATCTCTTATTTTAAAAGAGTTGTAGAGTTGTATAAAACTTTCTAATGTTTGTATTGGAACTTATTCGAAATATAAGTTTTTTGCTTAACACACAAGTAGATCTGTTGTCTTACAACAGCATCGCAGAGTTGTATAGAACTTTCAAATATGTGTATTGAAATATAAGATTGCATAGAACTTTGAAATATGTGTGCTGAAATTGCTAAATATAAGATTTTTTTTCAACGTGTGACAAAGTTTCCGTCTGTAGTTTTCTCTTTGAAACCATTTTTCTCCTAGCTCTTATTTACATCATAACAAACATGTTTATAACATCTTTTACCTTTTGGGACAAGTTTTGAATACCTCGATAAATGGCAGATAAGATAAATAAATACTCTAAAAATAAATAATACAGAAGAAATAACCACATCATGTGTAAAGTAATAAATTTTAAACTAAATGAATTTTCTTTGCTAAACAACTTAAATGAATATGTTGGTTTTCTTTTAAAATTGTCCTATTATAGAGCGTGTTTGGCGAATTTGTTTTATGAAAAAATACTTTTAAGAATTAGCATAAGTTGTTTTTCAGAAGTTGAAAAAATAGCTTTTCTCTATAAACACTTCTGAAGCAATAGAAACGTTTTAAAATTAGATAGTCAAACATAAATTGCTATTATGTAGAAGTAATTATTCTGGAAAATACTTTTGACAAAATGATTTTTTTAAAATAAATAAATTTAGGAAGTTTGGCCAAACTGCCTGTTAAATTGGGTAAAACTATTACTATAACTTAATTAGTGTCATAATAGAAATTTTTTTTTCTAATTTTACTGCAACTTCTTACAAAATATATTACCAGATAACTTTGTTGAAAACCCAATTGGAGCTCCACAGAGTTAATTTCTCGATATTTCCTAACAAAATCAAATGTTTACATTTACAAAAATAAATTTAGTGATGTAGAGACAGTTTTTCAAATTAAAATAAATAATAGCACTATTAATATTTCATAATTGTTGGAGCTCATGCTTAACTTACTAATGAATCGACTTTTGCGACTATCCCGATCTTCTATAATTAACTTTCAAGTTGTGGCTAACTTATCATATTAGTCTATTACCTTCTTCTTCTTCTTTTTAAGTTGCATTGCAAATACCTGTGTACTATCGTTTTGGGTTCTATTTGTTTTGACTTTATATTTGTTATGATTACTATTTATAATTTAATATTAATGTATTTGTGCCTTTGACCAATTTGTAAAGATAATAATGTATAGAAGAAGTTAAGTCAGCATAAAGCTAAAAGGCAGCAACGCACGTGTAGCCGATAAAGTTGACTGGGCCCCACGGTTGCAGTGTTATTATTGACGGATGTTATGGATATTTTGTCCAAATAAGTATGTATACGTACAATATACATGTTACTCCAGTACTACATGATTAAAGCACAGTTGTGCGCGAAATGCCAAAATTATTCACGTTCGGCGAGCTGACATGACCGACTTGCTTCTCCCGCTCTTCTATATATTATTCCTTCCGTTTCATGTGAATATGTTGAATGAGTACCAAATTTAAGAAAATAAAATTTATGGTCTTAAAAAAGTTAAAAAGAAATCTAAAGTGTATGTATGATTATAAAAATAAAAATAATTAAATTATTTTTAAATTTAAAAAAAATCATTTTTTTTAGAACGAATAAAAAAAGAAATAAATTTGCGTAAACGACCGGAGGGAGTTGTAATGTTGAGTATATTATTGTTATAAAAAACGTAATTTAAAACCAGAAATTAATTTATTTTTCCACCAAAACGGAGGGAGCAATACGGTGCGCGACAAAACCGAAAAAGACAAAAAGATATACAAGGGTTCAGCGTGAGACGACAAGTTGGGTTTATCGCAAATGAGGATAAGAATTAAGAAGTTAGTCCACCAGAAAACAATGGTAGCATTTGACAGGTTTGAAGCTAACGTGGGGAGTTTTTGCTTCCTCACTACTGCATGTCGAGTTGGCGTTTTCCTTATACTACTTTTTGCATGTCCGAATGGCTACTACTTGCGTGCATGGCAGCCACGTCTCTTCCTCAAAGTTATTGCGCTCCCAACCTTTTTTGTTTTCAATCAATTCATCTTTTAAGCGTTTTGATACAGTGCATAAGTATAATGTTGAATAAAGTATATTAAAATATTAATTATATTAATATTATTAACATATTTTTTATTAATTATTTAATTTAATATATATTAAATCATTGTATAAATTTTTAAAAAATATATTATTTATCAAAATACTCTCATAACTAGTTCATCACTTTATCTATTTTAAAAGAAATATACGTTGAGGAATAACTTTTATATGAAAAATTATTTTTTTTAAATTATTTAATTTGTGTACCTATATTAAAGTATGGAACTGAATATTTATTTATAATAAAAGAAATATGTTAAGTATTTATTTATTTACTAGGTATATAATTTTATTTTTCACTTTCTTGCTTTAATCTAAAATTGTATTAATTTAATATTATATTTTAAAAATAATATCATATTTTAATCAAGCATAAATTTTAAAGAATAATTTTATCTTTAACTAAGCTAATGCGTGCATTAAAATCTATTACATTGTTAATACTATGATTTTCTATTCATTAGTTATACATAAGATAATATCAAATATGATGTATAATTAACTAATACTTGCATAACTAATACATAAATTCAAAAAATATACCGAATAAGTATTATTAATATATAAAATTAATACATACATTATTTTATCAAATACATCTTACCACCTAAGTTCTTAAAAATTTGAGCCTGTGTATGGACTGTTAACTCGACCGAAGATGGTTGAAAATTGAATTAAATGTTAATAGAAAACACTGGAAGGTCCTTATGTGTACCAGATAAAATAACGAGTAAAAGTACGTGTTTATCTTATTGAATAATAATTAAATTTATAAGTAATTTTAAGAATTTGTAGATTAATTTGACATAAAGCGATAGATTGAACTATGAGTAAAGCAAACAATTATAAAATAAATTCAAACCGTGTGACTTGAACAGTTATAGCCTGAGAAATAGACCCCACTCGAACTGAATATGATCCAAAAAATGTCAAATACGGAAGAACAGTAGTTTGTAGAAAAAAAATAATATTATAAGGCTTGTGTAATGCGTGTTACAATGTGTTTTACAAATTATCAAACCCTCTTTATATACGAGGGAAGTCCTACTTTAGGTACAATTTTATATAAGGTAAAAAGTCTCATGATTTCCTAATTAAAAGATGGTTGAAAATTGAATTAAATGTTAATAGAAAACACTGGAAGGTCCTTATGTGTACCAGATAAAATAACGAGTAAAAGTACGTGTTTATCCTCAAAATTGAATAATAATTAAATTTATAAGTAATTTTAAGAATTCGTAGATTAATTTGACACAAAGCAATAGATTGAACTATGAGTAAAGCAAACAATTATAAAGTAAATTCAAACCGTGTGACTTGAACAGTTATAGCCTTGAGAAATAGACCTCACCCGAACTGAATATGATCCAAAGAATGTCAAATACGGAAGAACAGTAGTTTGTAGAAAGAAAATAATATTATAAGGCTTGTGTAATGCGTGTTACAATGTGTTTTATAAATAATCAAACTCTCTTTATATACGAGGGAAGTCCTACTTTAGGTACAACTTTATATAAGGTAAAAAATCTCATGATTTCCTAATTAAACGGTTCCATTGATACATGCCGAGATTCACGCCGTGATGCGCGACCGGTTACGGATATTTTGGCCTTCCGTTATTTTAGTTCGACGATGTTCTCTCGAGCTAATTTGGAGTCGGAGCCGGTTCCAGGGTTACGGACTCGACAATTTTTGAAGGCGCATGTTCTAACCTCGTACCTAAGTTATATGGAATCCAAGGTCGATCTTCAACCCACTATATTTCACCCCCGATCTGTCATGCAATAGGCGAGCTCGATTTTTATCGTATACAGTACTCGCTCTAAAGTACTTCCTTATGTCTATTGTTTTTTTTTTCTTTTAATTTATTTCAAAATAATTATTTTTATATATTTAATAATTCTTTAACGCTAATATTTCACATGACGTTAAAAAGACGATACCAAAGGTATTTTGGCATATGACACATAATTTTAATTTATGACCTCAAAACAAAGATAGAAGTAGCATTAGTGCAGGATGGATTTCCTCCCATATAGTTCTGGCTGAACTAAAAATCTTCCTTACCTTTTTTTTAAGTCAGTGTTCAATTAAATTAAGATTATAAATTAAAAGGGAAAGAGTGCTAATTATTGATAAAACACCTATTTTTCGAGTTTAAGAAACTTGATATCTTATTTAAAACGCTCAAACTTGGAAGGCATCTTAATTCAACCAAGGGATAAATTGAGCAACATATTTGTTACAGAAATTCCACTTAAAAGTTACCGATGAGTAATTAGTCGACTTAAATTGGATTTTTCTTTGACCTCCTGACCAAGTACCCGTATAATTTTTTTATTGAATTTTTTTCACAAAATCAATTACTTAGAAAGGCATGATAAGCTCAAAAAACAGTAATTTAATTTTGTCTTCAAACAATATTTTTAATATTGTAACCATATACTTAAACCTAAATCTGACGAAAATATGCAAAAGTTTATTTTAAATGTGAATATATGAAAGTGTCCATATGCATACCTTCTTACTTTTATACCCTCATTTCAGTTTTATGCGAACCTTTTTAAGAGTGTCAGAGTTAAGCTAATTGATTTTTAGATAAATATGAACATAGAATTTTATAATTTAAAAATAAATTATATATTTAAAAATAATATTTAAATATATCATAATAGTTAATAATTAAAAATAAAAATATTTTAAAAAAATATGATAAAAATTAACTGTGTTTGACTCCCTTAAATAATTTTAGTAGGTTCCTGTAAAAGAAAACGGAACGAGTGATTATTTGTACTACTCCTGCATTGTTATTATTTCCTGGAACCCGGTATTGAGTGTTTTTGTGCTTTTCTATTTAGGCCAACCAAGCATTTTACGCTCGAACTCGGGACAAAATTGTCTCAAAGCAGGATATATAAAAGCTACCAAAAAGAAGAATACATAAAAGCTACCAAAGAGAAAAGAAAAGACCAACCGAACGAGAGAGAGAGACAGACGGTAAAATGGACGCAACCGCCGCAGAGACAAGTGCAGCTCCGGCAAGTGTGACGGGGGAGCAGCCACCGCACATGGAAGCAGCAGCAGCGGGGGAGACGAAGAGGAAGATGATAATGGTGGCTATGGACGAGAGCGAAGAGAGTTTCTATGCTCTCAATTGGGCATTGGATCATTTGCTCAACAATTCTGAAGAAGAAACCACTATTATCACTTTGATTAATGTCCAACCTCCCTTTAGCCCCATGGTTTATCCTGCTGGACCAGGTATTCTCGATTTAATTTGTCTCATAATTCTATATTTATACATGTCCCAAAATGGTGGCTTATTTGGACAGAAAAGCACCACGCTTCTCTAACAAAATAATTAGTACCTGAAAAAGGATACTGCTAAAGAGAAAATATTCCTCTTTCCCTAAATGAAAAAACAAATAAGAAAGCGGGACGGAGACGATACTTGCGCTCGTACATTATTCATATGCTCTAAGAGGGATAAAAGCAGGTAAGATTATCTTTCAAATTTTTTTTTTTTTTGGATTTTCTTATATTTAATAAACACCAGAGGTGCTTTTAAGCCTTTTCAGCTAATTAAAATGTGACATTCCAACGTCTCCTTTTGAATTCGTATGTTTGACCAAGCATGAGATATGCCATAGAGTTGATATAACTATCTATGATGTGATGAAAGTTGAGTTTTGGCGAGGTCCGGACGTAATTTGAAAGATTTTGAAGATTCTGTCTAACACAATAGTGCTGCGATCTGCTAAAGAAAGACATAAAAAGGAGTCCGTGAATTCTAGTCATCCCAAGCATTCTCTGTCTATCAATAACTAGAGCTAAAGAGTCTCAATGTAAGGAGCCACTCCTCTCCCTTTGCTACCTCCTAGATGGTCTTATGGTCACTTTTTATTCTACTTGTTGCAAGGTTTGTTTGGATCTCTTCTCGTAAAGTCAAACTCAACCTACTCAATATCTGAAGAGGATAGGCTTTTGGCCGTCGCAAAAACATCAAATTGTAGGAGTGGAATACAGAACTTGTGATCTCAGCATGAAGGAAGGATTTTGGAAAAACAAATGGTTGTGATAAGAAAACTATCACGGCAAAGGAGGACGTAGCGTGCCATTGAGTGGGATTGGTACTACTAAAAATCACATATTTATCGACCCAAATTACCGAGGGACGTCCCTCGGTAACAAGGGTTTCCCGAGGAAAGTCCGTCGGTAAGTGGTACGTAGGTAAATCTTTCCTCGGTAAAAACAACCAACATAATCCGTCGGTAATTACCGATGGACCCTATCGGAAAGCCATCTGTTTGGTCAAAAAACTTTCGGTATATTATAAAATAATATAATATCGATAATATCAATGTAGATGGATATCCGTCGGTAAATTAAAAATAATGATTTAATATTACTGACGGATACCATCGGCATATTTAAAATTTTAATTTAGCAATTTAAAAATTAAAAATATGAGTAAATTCATATTCCGCTGGATATCCGTCGGTATGATCAACAAAATTTGAAAATTTGTGTTAAGTATACCGACGGACTCCCTCGGTAACTATAAATTCTAGATTGACAAATAAATAATTTTTCCGACGGACTCTGTCGATAAGTCCCTCGGTAAATCTGATATATTTTTGGCAGGCAGTGCTTATGTTTTGCTGCACCACCTGCCAGCCAGAATATTACAATAGAAAAAAAAAATGAAACCATAATAAAACACAAATTAACAACAATAAAACTTTATAAACTATCCAAACATCCAAATTATCCCATCAAACATCAAAACTATGCAACCAAACTTCAAAATGTAATATTCAAAGTTAACATCCAACTAAACAACAATCCAACCAAACATAAATCACTCCTCATCTTCGGATTCCCCCTCATCTTCTTCATCATTTATGTTGTTTCCATCACTTTCATCCTCTTCATAAATGTGGCTTTTTGGCGAAGAGCAGGGCAGGCCGATTAAGTGGTTCACTTGAGCCTTGACGGACTCGATGTCATTCCTAAGTGCGGTCCTAATCTTCTCTTCATGCTCTCTTTTTTCTCATTCATCAGCATAGTTCCTAGAAAGTTGTTGAATCGTTCGTCGCATCTCCTCAAAGTCCTCACTTTGCACGGTGGCGGATGTCCCAATACCTTGTATCCACAAAAGTGAAGTAGAAAAAATATACGAAGAGTTAGAATGGAATAATTCAGCACCTAACTTCATAAAAAGTAACCAGAAAAAGTTCTCCAGCAAATAAACTCTTTAAGCTTTTGAACTTTTCTTTTATCATCTGTTCTGCTTGCATAATTTGCCTCTACCACCAAAAGAATTGCTCCATTAGAACAAAATTTTGGATTTTTTCGAAAATGAATCACAAGTTCTAACTATATAATATCTTAGCTACCTTCCCAGAAAGTCTAGCAATGAGTTAAAAGATTTCACCTCTTGAACCATACACAGAATGTGACCCTAAAGAAAAAGAATACTTTTCAAATAACTGTGTCATAAGATGTACTACTCGTGGATCCCAATTCTGAATAAAATTTTCTTTCTTAAACAAGACTAGGCCAAGCAAATACTGCTTTTGCAAATCATAAGAATTCTTGGTAACTGTAGGTGATGACTTAAACTACCTTTGACAAGCTTACGATTCTTGGCAACAGTAAGTGATGACTTATATAGCTGAATCATTTCCTTCTGAAATCTTAAAGTTTTTGATTAATAAGCTCTTCCACATCATTTTGAACTCTAAATACTTCTGACTACTGTGAACATTCACATTGTTGCAAATTCACTTACCAAGGTTAGTATATATTGTACATTAGGAAAGAGATAAAACGGACTATGGCAAATTCACTGATCAAGGTAGCATATGATATGTAAACCTGCTTAATTTCCTTTTGAAATTCAGGAGATTTGGAGTCTATTAGCAATCATCTTTTATCAGGCTCATTGATTAAAGTTAAAATCTCTCATATAATACATCAGGGGACTTAAATTCCTATGCTTAGCGAGTAAAAGCTAGGACCTAGGTACAAGGATGGGTAGATTGCGGACAATTAACATATAAAAACCTTTTCAGCAATCAAAAGCAGGTTTCAATTCAAAACAAAGTTTGCGGATTGTTATTGACATTGCACATTTTGATTTTTCTACTGCCAGATTGCACATTTTGATTTTTCTACTGCCAGACAATACATAGTTATATTGGTGCTCCAGCACAAAGTGCCATAATTCAAATTTGTGGTATCAGAGCCAGGCCATTCTTTCGGAGGTAGAAACAGTTTATTAAATATGTCTGAGTCATTTCCATCATTTTCTTCCCTAGCAAAAATGAATATGTCTCCTACTCTATATAAAATCTTGTTTAAAAAATATGATTACCTCTATGAAGTAGATATCCTACCCGATGAACAAAAAGTATCCTCCACTAAACTACCTTTCATAAACCCCTACTCAGCTTTCGCCAAAATATCATTTGCACCCTGGACCCAAATTCGTTCCTTAGTCCAACACAGACAAAAAGGAGTCAAAGAATATGTTGCTGCCTCAAAACTTGACCGGATCCTATTCTTGCCACTCGAGAGGAACAATTTATCACTCTTCAAATCTCAGATGATTTTCCCAGGCAATGGAGAGATCATGGTTTTACCCATATCCATTTTGGTGCTATCGGGATCTCTTTAACAGATCACGAAAGAAAAGGTCAACCTGTTGTAGCTCGACTTTCTCTTCTAGATACAAGATATTTGGAGTACCAACATGCAAATTTGGGTACTGATGAAGTTACCCTGAATGCTGGGACTGTCTTCATAACTATCTTTCCAAATTTCAACATGTCCCTTTATGATCCATACTTAACTGAAGCGCTAAAAATTCAAGTCCAAATCCAAGGAGCCCCTCAAGCCAAAGATTCCATCCAAGCCACTCTTTATCACCAAATGGCGTGGCGATTCCAAAATCATGCCATAGATCTTTGCCTTCCCGGAGGAGAAAATGCTTTACTCTTAAATATTGATGCTACCAAAGGAAACACCATGTTCACCCAAATACCCAGACAAATTTCAAGAGATGAGCTTGTCAAAATTCTTCTTGATTCCTGGATCAAAAATTATGAAAAGTTAAGAGAACCGGAGGAATCTCTACAATCTGGTGAACCAACTTTACCAAAAGAAATGAAAAAACCGTTTGCATAAGCTTTGACCATTCCCATTTCAAAAAACCCAATAAAGCTATCTTTTCTTGCCAAATGATTCAACCCAAAGACACAACAGATACACATCTTGAACCTGATGGAGAGTTCTTTTGGAATATACAAAGCATCATGGAAGAACATGACTGGTGTCAAAATTTTGACAAAAATGAAAAAAGAGCTTGGTGGTTCAAATTCCCCTTTACGGGACACTGCCCTTGGGATCTTGATTGCGACTGTCAAGACTGTTTGGAAGATCCAATTGGAGAATATGATGAACACCACCAGCGTCATTGGGAAAGGTTCGGCCTCAACGAAACCAAACCAAAATCCAAGAAAAAGGGGAAAATCACTGAAAAACAATTTCGAGCCAAATATCAAAATAAAGATTCATCAATTGGCTCATTAAGCCGTCCAGGTAAATATGAATTTCTTGTCAGTTACAAACCCAGGAATGGCCAAAATTATGAGAAAAATTCACTCCAAGTAGGGAGGATAGTGAAACCACACCCAAACCCAAATCACCATCAGCCCATACCCCACAACCTAAAAAGCCACCTAAACCTAAAACTTCACCAATTCAAAAAATAACAAATCCCCCACAACCACAGATATTCATGCTAAGTCCTTCAAGCTCCAGTCATACCCAAGACTTACCTCACTTCAACCTTTTGAAAAGGAGGGTATAAGTCATGCTCCAAAATTCCCAAGAAAAACATAGTGCTACCTACGGGAGAAAAACCCCCAACAAGTGACATCGAAGCAACAATGAACTGGCAATCAGAAAACTCTATCTGCCAAAACAAGGTATTGAACAACATTGGCAACACCATAAAGAACATGGCCTATACACAAAACAAAATGATAAGTAAAGTGAAACAATTGAGAAAAATATGGAGCAAACATCGTCTCACCATAGCGGACTAATCAAAGCCTTGGAACTAAGATTGGTAAATTTACAATACGAGATTTGTCCAATTCTTCCAAAAACAACAAAATGAGACGATGTCCATCAAAGAACAGATTCAATTTTTGAGAAATGACCACTTTAAGCCGCAAACAACCCCAGTTTTTCCTTCAAAACCTACTTTCTTCCGTATGTCCCTACAAGCATATTCCCCACCTAAATTAGACCACACCTTTTCTACTTATCCATCTACCTCACAAAATCCAATCTTTTTCACCCAACCCTTAAAAGAAGAACATGATTTTGATATCGCAAAAATGGTTTGGGAGAGAAAAGATGCCCTTGCAGCACAGAAACAAACCAAGAAAAGGCGAGACCAAGGAGAAAGTTCAAAAGGGTCCAACCCCGAAAATCTGATGATTTCTGACCAGAAGGCTCCAGACCTCTATGTCTCCCAGCCAATACATATCAGAAGAAGATACTCCATGATCGGAATCTCTGAATTCATCAGACGATGAATCAATGGAAGATAGCTCAATCAAGCAATGAATCCACAACGAACTCTTCCGAAGATGACAATCCCCCAATATTTGTAAACCAGCCAAGAGACCCAGAAGTATCTGAAGTAAATGAGGAACAAGAAGACATGACAGATGAGCCAATCTCAGAAATAAGATATGAGCCCATGGCGTCCAAACCAGTTGGAACTGGCTTCCACACTTTCACCTTTGATGACGTCAAGGTTTCAAAATGGCTTCAAAGGATCCAAGACTTCTATACTTGGATGGTGACAAAAAATTTGGTAGAACGAGAAAAGTATATCATCCTGTCAAAACTCACTTCACGGTTTTCAGGAATCCTCAGAGATTGGTGGAAATCACTTGGAATTCAAGAAAAAAAATACTTTTCTTACTTCCCAAGATTTTGCCTTCAACATTCGGATCCTACATGAAGTTTTCTACGGAGATACTGGCCAAAGACAGGAGAAAATGCGGAGACAACTCTTCGAGATGAAGTGTGTGTCATTCGACAGAAATGACATTGACAGGCATTTTCAAAAAATGGAAAAGATATACTTTGAAATCGGCGGAGACATCAATCTGAAGCAAGCCTTTGTCTCTACCCTTCCAAAGCTATTGGCAAGCCGAACCATGACCATTATTAAAGAAAAGTTTCAGTCCATAACAATGCCACAAATTGGTTACATCGGGCAAGCTATTTTCATCGCATTGGATGACATTTGTACAAAGCGCTTAGCCCTAAAGCAAATTATCCAGCACAATCCAGTGCTTGACAAAGCATGCCGCAAATCTGATCTAATCACTGGATCAGGATGTTCCTGCCACACGTCCAGACGACGAAAAGAATTCAGGAGGTTCAGATGGCCAAGAATTCCATATGGAAAATCAAGATCCAAGAGACGCACAAAATATTTCAGACACAGAAGGCTAGGAAATTTTCACAAGAAGGACAGATGCTTTATCTGCCATAAGATTGGACATTTCGCAAAAAATTGTCCCCAATCAAGAAGATCTGTCAAACTCCTTGAAGAGATTGAAGTTTACACTAGCATACATCTTGGAAAGGAGGAGGACCTTGAATCCATATCCTCTGTGGATGATGAACCCAATGAAGAAACATTATTCTCTCTTGATATCTATGAAGATCAAGGCAATGATCAGTACCAAATTTCAGAACCAGTGATCGAAGCCTGAGACGAGATCAATGCTCTCGCAGTCGTTCCTCAAGTAGAACTCAAAGTCTATTCATCCAAATGGGATAAACCAGCTCGAGTTATTGCTTTCATCGACACCGGATCTGCTTCCTCACTCATAAATCCTGCTGTTCTCCCTGAAGATCAATGGGTGCGCATTTTAAGGATTTCAACGCTGCATCAAATGCAATCTTAACCACAACTATCATTACAAAGCACCCAGTCACAATTGAGTTAACAGTTTATTAAATATGTCTGAGTCATTTCCATCATCTTCTTCAGATACTTCTGGGTCTCTTGGCTGGTTTACAAATATTGGGGGATTGTCATCTTCGGAAGAGTTTGTTGTGGATTCATTGCTTGATTGAGAGCTATCTTCCATTGATTCATCGTATGATAAATTCAGAGATTCCGACCATGGAGTATCTTCTTCTGATATGTATCTTGGCTGGGAGACAGAGGTCTGGAGCCTTCTGGTCAGAAATCATCAGATTTTCGGGGTTGGACCCTTTTGAACTTTCTCCTTGGTCTCGCCTTTTCTTGGTTTGTTTCTGTGCTGCAAGGGTATCTTTCCTCTCCCAAACCATTTTTGCGATATCGAAATCATGTTCTTCTTTTAAGGGTTGGGTGAAAGAGATTGGATTTTGTGAGGTAGATGGATAAGTAGAAAAGATGTAGTCTAATTTAGATGGGGAATATGTTTGTGGGGACATAGGGAAGAAAGTAGGTTTTGAAGGGGACTTGTTTGCGGCTTAAAGTGGTCATTTCTCAAAAGTTGAATCTGTTCTTTGATGGAAATCGTCTCCTTTTGTTGTTTTTGGAAGAATTGGAAAAGTGAAGTTCCTGGCGGACAAATCTCGTATTGTAAATTTGCCAACCTTAGTTCCAAGGCTTTGATTAGTCCGCCATGGTGAGATGATGTTTGCTCCATCTTTTTCTCAATCGTTTCCACTTTGCTCATCATATTGTTTTGTGTATGGGACACGTTCTTTATGGTGCTTCCAATGTTGTTCAATACTTTATTTTGGCAGATGGGGTTTTCTGATTGCCAGTTCATTGTTGCTTCGATGTCACTTGTTGGGGGGTTTTTCTCCAGTAGGTAGCACTACGTTTTTCTTGGGAATTTTTGGAGCATGGCTTATACCCTCCTTTTCAAAAGGTTGAAGTGAAGGAAAGTCTTGGGTATGACTGGAGCTTGAAGAACTTAGCATGAATATCTGTGGTTGTGGGGGATTTGTGATTTTTTGAATTGGTGAAGTTTTAGGTTTAGGTGGCTTTTTGGGTTTTGGGGTATGGGCTGATGGTTATTTGGGTTTGGGTGTGGTTTCACTATTCTCCCAACTTGGAGTGAATTTTTCTGGTAATTTTGGCCATTCCTGGGGTTTGTAACTAACAAGAAATTCATGTTTACCTGGACGGCTTAATGAGCCAATTAAAGGATTTTTATTTTGATATTTGGCTCGAAATTGTTTTTCAGTGATTTTTTCCTTTTTCTTGGATTTTGGTTTGGTTTCGTTGAGGCTGAACCTTTCCCAATGACGCTGGTTGCAAACTTGAAAATGCAACCACTACGAAGAAAATCATTAGATAAGGATATTATTTTCAGGAAAAAAATCGTGTCAGTACATCACAAAACAGAACTCAGAAATCAGCTCTCTTCCACCTTAAAACAACGCCAAACCACCAATATAAGTAGCTTGAAACGACCCCAAAAATAGCCCCTGAAAGACAGAAAATTATCACTTCATAAACTAATTAATTACTAACATTTCTCAAGGATACTTACACTTCTACGTAGCGTTATTATCAATGTATAGGCTACAAAATCATTAAATTACTTAAGGATATACCGTTAATACACTTCACAAAAATACATTAATATAATTCTCAAATTTAGAACAAATCACAAGCTAATGATATCACTAACATATCTTAGGATTACACTTTACTTGGTGTAATTTTCAATGAATTAGCTAATTAATTATTAATATTAATTAGCGATGCCACTAATATATTTCGACTTATTTTAGTTATCAATTTAAGATAATTAAATAATCACTTAAGATTTTTCACGTGTACCATTAATAAATTTTTACTTAGTTTATAATTAAATGTATAAGCTAGTAAATCACTAATATTACTTACGGATATATCCTTAGTATGTATACTTCTACTTAGTGTAATTATCAATATCTATAAGCTAATTTTAACTATTACACTTCTATACATAATGTAATTATCAATGAATTGCCTAATAAATTATTAATATTAATTAACGATACTGCTAATATATTTTTACTTACTTTAATTGTCAATTTAAGATAATTAAATATTCAACAATATTTGTCACGTATGCCATTAATAAACTTCTGCCTAGTGTATAATTATCAATGTATAGGCTAGTGATTACTAACATTACTTAAGGATGTATTCTTAATGCTCTTCAACTTAGTATAATTATCAATCTATAATGTAATTATAATTATTACACTTCTACTTAGTGTAATTATCGATATATAGGCTAATCAATTATTAACATTACTTAACGATACCACTGATAAACCTCTACTTACTTTAATTATCAATTATCAATTTAAAGATAAACAATCACTAACATTTCTCACAAATAGCGTTAATACACTTCCATTTAGTGTATAATTATCAATGTATAGGCTAATCATTACTAACGTTACTTATATAAGGATGGCAATAGTTCACTAATATTTAGTGCTATTATCAATGTATATAGGCTAATCAATCACCAACATTATTTACAGATATATTATTAATACACCTATACTTCTTGTAATTATGAATCTACAAGTTAAATACAACTAATACACTTTTACTTAGTATATTATGAATGTATGATAATCAATTGCTAGCGTTACTTAAGGACACTATTAATACGCTTCTACTTGAAGTAATTATCAATTTATAAGATAAACCATTACTAACATTTCTTACAGAAGTGACTAATACACTTCTTCTTAGTGTGTAATTATTAATTTATAGGTTAATCAACGTTGTTAAGGATACTACAAGTTCACTTTTACTTTGTGTAATTATAAGTTACTAAGCTAATTACCACTAATATATTTTTAAGTAGTGTAATTACCATGAATACAGCTCCGCTTAGTGTAATTTTCAATAAATAGGCTAATCAGCCACTAAGATAATTAAGTAAATACTTAACACTTACCGACGGCTTCCCTCGTTATTGTGCAATAAAAAATACAAAATAATTATGTATAAGATTATATATATAACTACCGACGGAAATCCATTGGTACTGTAAGAAAAAAATTCAAAATATTATGTAAATGCAATAGCGGTTGAGTTCGTCGATAACTTTATTTTCTTTTTCATTTATTTTTTTAAATGCACCGAGAGACACCGTCGGTACCTAAAAAAATAATTCAAAAATATAAATACAAAAAGTTGCGAGAGTTACCGATGGAGTGCATCGGTACAACCAATTAAATTTTGACCGGTCAAAGTATCATATTTATCGAGAGTTGCCCGTCTATAATTTTTTTAAAAGAAATAGAAATTAAAAAGTACAAAAGTACCGAGGGACTCTGAAGGGAAGTCCCTCGGAATAGCGACAAAAAAAAAACAGGTGTTTTTTAATAGTATTTACCCACAAAATCAGATAACAATTGAATTTGTACGTGGTTTTAAGGATACGTGATCTAACTTGATACAAAATGAGAAGTCAGATTAATATTGAAATAAACGATGTAAAAGTAAATGCAAACCACACAAGTTGAATAATCTTAACCTTGAAGATTAGTCACCCTCGAGTCAGAAATGCTTTTATCGATGCTGGAACAGAATGACAAGATAATGAGAACTAGAGGTAATAAGATATTGCTTTGTGATGCGTGTTACAGTGTGTTGAATGAATTATCAGACTCCCCTTTATATAGTAGAGGAGTCCTACTCTAGGTAAATTTCTATAAAAAGTAAACGTCTCTTGATTTGCTGATTGCAGGTTACTTGCTGATACATGTCGAGAATCTCGCCGTAATATCCGATCGGTCGCGGATATTTCGGTCTTCTGTTAGTTATCTCCGAGCTTGTTCGAGGCTAAGGTCGACACCGGACTTAATGTTTCTCGAAGGTAGGCTTTCCGGCCTTGGGTTCTAGCTCGACAGGGCTCGAGGTCGATCTTTAGTTCTTGGTCGCCACATTCCAAGCCTAATCTACCAAGTTGTAGTCGAGTTCGACTTCAACCGTATACAGATATTCCCCTCGTTTTACGAAGAGTAGATGACGAGAAATGACATGAACTTCTGATCCTGACTTCGATATTTAGTGACAGAAACGACAAAACAGTCAAACGTCTCGTCAGTCAAGTCTTAATGGCATTAAATGCTGTCAGTTGTCAGTTGGCCACTCCCAAATGTGAACAGTCGCTGAGAGACAATAAATACCCCCTCATTAGTTCATTCAAACTTTACTTTCAAACCTTCTGCCCTCGTACCTTAGAAATTTCAACTCTCCCAAGCATCAATTTTCTGGTTACTCTAAAATCCTTTTATAAGAACTTCTGTTTTTCTTTTATCCCAAACCATCAAGCGTACTCTTTTAAATTCCTCTCTTTCCTTCATTTTCCAAAAAAAAAAATGGCAAACACCCAAAATCCGTTTTTCAAAAAGAAACTCTCTCTACCTCGCAACCGACTAAAGAGGAAAACGTTTTCTCTGCTGCTACTGAGGAACCGACACTGGAGCCTCCCTGAAGATGTTCGCTCCTGCGGGGTGCCCGAACGGTGTTGATTTCAAGGTCGAGAAACCTTCCTCGGTAACGGGTCTGTGTGAACCGGTCTCGTGATATATATGCTCGGTTACCGATAGCTTCCTCTCCAAGGTTAAGGAGGATTGCAACTGGGTTGATAAGCGTGTGGTGGTTCCTATGCTGGAGGAAGCGATTACTACCCACGTGGAGGGTTATTTAAGTGTTTACACTTATCCCTTTACGTTGGGCCCCTTGGATCCGGTCATCATTGCCTTGTATAAGAGGTACGAGGTGACCCTCGGTCAAATTCATCCTTCTTTCTGGAGGATAGTAAATCTCCTCCGCTTCTTCGTAAACAAAATCGAGGAGTGTCCCTTCACCATCGATCATCTCATGCATCTGTACAGTCCCCGACTCTATCAAGGGGGATTAATAAAACTTGCCCGTCGGGCTAGTAAGGCCCTATTCTTGAGAATCGACGAGAATCGGGACCGAGGCTAGTTAGGCCGATTCATTCAAGTGAAGACCTCGGAAATAATCCTGGCCGAGGATATGCCATTTCCTGAGAAATGGAGCACGAAACGTAAGTATAACCTTGCTTTTAAGATTTCGTTTATCGCTTTTCCTGTTCCTCCCTTCTCATCGATGTTTCGTAGTAGTGCAGCCATTGCTCGGATGCTAGATGCAGTTCCTCGACTCAAGTAGTGGGTCGAGGGCATCATGTCGCAGAAATCATATGTCGAGCGCGCATGGCGCGAACTTTTGAAGGGCCGATGGGAGGCCTGTTCTCACGAGGAGATTCCGTTCTCGTGCGAACAACACTTAGGTTTTCCCCATGTATCTGAGCCCTTACTCATTTTCCTTTTCTTTGCAGGTTTTCCCAAGGATGTTGCAATGAGGCCTCCAGCTGGTGGCGAAAATTGCCCCTCCGAGTCCCCTGCTCCCAGATAGGGTGAGGAAAAGAAGAGGAAAAGGGCTCCGAGTTCTCCGAACTCGGAGAAGAAAAAACCGAAAAGGAGGCCGGTGCGTAAATCCAAGGAAAGCACCAGCGCCAGGAAATTCCATCCGACTCACTGAATCGACTGAGGGACGAGTCCGAAGAAGAAGAAGAAGCAGCTTCTGAATTGATGACCCGCGTGAGAAGCGGCGTCGAACTGCCTCAAGCCGGGGTGGCTGATGAAGGGGCAGTGGCCGAGGCCTCTGAGCCAGAGAGGGGCAAGGCCGTTTTGCCCCGAGCTGAGGAGGTTGACAAAGAGACAAAGGCCGGTGCTTCTCGGGCAAAGGATAACGCCTCGAAGGATGCACTTGGGGTGATAGATCTCTCCGAGTCGCTGACTCAATGATCAACGAGGCCCCGATGTTGAAAGGACGCCCGAATGAGGTGCCCCAAGGGGCGGCGGACTCTTTTAATAATTTCTTTGACGACTTAGATTCTACTGCCTCGAAGGGCGTCACCGGGTTGGGTGACTTACTGGTGCCAAAGAAAATGCCATCCTCGGGAGCCATCGGGCCTTCTTCAAGTTCGAAATTAGTAAATTGGTTCCTAGCTCCGAGTGCAGATCCTGACCGGAAGAGGTCAATCATTATGTCTATCCTGGAGAATGCCTGGGTTCTCTCCGACCCCGTGGGGGTTGCTAGTTATCTTCGGCTCCTGGTAACGAAGAAGATCAACCCAAGATGGATGAGGTGGAAGCGCACTGCCTGTTCAACGAAGCACAACAGGCGTTAAATAGGGTAACATTTGATGCCTCTTTTATGTATTTAGATTAAGTCGTCAACAATCGTAACATTTTTCTTTGTGCTTGCAGGCCTCGGTGCTTTATCACGAGACTTTTCTCCAATATCGAGAAGAGTTAAAGCATCACAAGACCGAGACTCGAGAGCTTACTGAGAAGAGGAATGCTTACAAGTTTCTCTGCGAAAAACTTTAGACTGAGCTAGAAGCAGCTCGGAAGAAGCATGCCAACCTGGTCAAGCAGGTAAGAAGAGTTTTTGAAGTTAGTCACGATAAGTCAGACATAGTGGCTAACAGTCCGAACCTGCAAGTTCAAAAGAAACTTGACCAGATCGAGCAGCTCCAGGCAGAGGTGGATACGGTAAAAGTTGAGGCCGAAGAATGAAAAGAAACATGGACCGCCTAGCCTCGGAAAAGGAGACTGGCTGAGCACAATTGGCTTCGGTTGAAGTCCAGCTCCGGGGTGCAATGGAAAAAACCTTAGTACAGGCCAAAAAAAATCGAGGAGCTCCAGTCTCAGCTAAGCTCGGCATTCTCCGGTCAAGAAAATCTGGCCAAGGAGCTTGAGGCGGCCAAGTTAGAGGTCGTCGTGGTCAAGGCTAAGGCTGATGAGAGGGTGGGCCAGCACAAGGCTGATGCCGAGGCAACTCGGGACCAAGTGAGAAATATAGTGGAGCATAGGAAGTGGCAATCTCAAAGGGAGGGCCTCGAGGGAGTTCATCCTCAGGGTTATGACTTATTGGCTGAAATCTAGAATGCCAAGGTGTTCGAAGGCAAGGCAGGAAGCTGGCTTATCTTGAGGAAGAGGATTCCAAGGGGTCTGAAGATTCAGGTGAGTCCCAAGGCGGCGGAGACCCCGAAGGTGATGATGTGAGCCCCGACGAAGTTTAGGCCACTTAGGATCCTTTCAGATGTTTTTGACTTTGCTTTTCGAGGCTGTTCAGCCTTTGTAAAATTTTGTATTGGGTCTATTTGACCCTTGTAAAAAGAATTTTGGATATGAATATATAAGGCTTTTTTTCCCTTTCACGACTTTTTTATTTTTCCCTTTGCTTTATTATTTATATTCGTAAAGATTGAAATGCCTTAGCATGAATTAATTAGGTTACGTTTGCAGGTTCAAACAAACCTTGCCTTTTAACATTATTCTGTTTTAAGGCATTGTGGGGATCCGGTATCACTGGGAACTTTTTTCTCAAAGTAGTTTAGATTATAGTTTGCAGAGGGTAGCCTTTAGAACCGGTTATGAAATTTTTTGAAGGCCTTGTTTTTGTTGCGGGTCTCGGACGTCTCCGAGCTATGTTAATATGGCCGTAGACTTTTTAATTCGGGTATCGCCCGGTGGGCTTGCTAACCCGAGTTATCCGGGCTTGCCTAAGATAACAGTCCTCGAGAGGGGGCGGCTGTGGCCTTTGAAATTTGGGCGTTGCCTAATAGGTCTTATGTCCCCGATGTCTAATAGCTTGGATCGTCCGAGTTTGTTTTCGGACGACAATCCCCGAGTGAGAGAGTGATTGTTTGAACTGGGGTTAAAGTGGCCCCTGGGCTCGATACTTTTAGGGGATCGAATGTAGGAAATTCCTTAAGAAATGCAAGAAAAAATTTTAAAGGACAAGATGTTCTTAAGAAAGAGACTTTTTTTTATTATTGTGCATAATAGTTATACATGTATACGTGCTTTGTGCTAGGGGAGCAATCTATGTGGGTATAGTTCATTTGACCGTTTGGCCCTTAAAATGAATCCTATCAATCGAGACGCTTCAATCCTGAAGTCTCTTTCCACGCTAAAGTCGATATCCGAGGGTAATGCCCCTAGTGTTCGGGGTTGATCGAAGAGAGGCCTCGAATGCAATTGTGATCATCGTCACCGGTTCCTAGCCGGCCTTTAATTCTAAGTTAGCACGATTTACTAGTTGCTTTCGGACCTAAAATCTCGTATCGTCCCTTGTTGGCTACCTTTAAGCGTTATTTTAAAATGTACATATGGGGCTGTACCTTAGCAGTAATATCGCTTCAAGTGAATTATATTCCAGTTGTTCGATAGTTGCTCGCCGCTCATTGTTCCGACTTTGCAGGATCCTTTCTGGTGATCTTGATAATTTGGTGCGATCCTTCCCAGTTCAGTCCCAATTTCCCTTTGTTAAGGTTTCGGGTGCTCAGTGTGACCTTTCTTAATATTAATTCCCCGGTATTGAAGTGTCGAAGGTTGGCCCTTCGATTGTAATACCTTTCGATTCGCTATTTTTGGGCGGCCAACGGGACAAGGGCGGCTTCGCGCCTTTCATCTAATAGCTCCAGGCTCGTACTCATAGCCTCGTCGTTTGATTCCTTTGTTGCATATCGGAATCTAATACTTAGTTCTCCGACATCGACCGGTATCAAAGCTTCGGTGCCGTAAACCAAAGAAAATGGGGTAGCCCCGCTACTGGACTTCGAGGTCGTACGGTATGCCATAGGACTTTGGGTAGTATTTCCTTCCATCTTTCTTTCGCATTTTTAAATTCTTTTTAAGGTTTTGGAGTATGGTTTTGTTGGTAGATTCATCTTGTGTATTCCCACTAGAGTGGTAGGGTGTTGACAAGATCCTTTTGATCTTGTAGTCTTTAAGGAAATTGGTTACTTTGTTGCGGATGAATTGTTTCCCATTATCACATAAAATCTCGGCGGGGATTTCGAATTGGCATATGATGTGGTCCCAAATGAAGTCGATGACTCCCTGACCTTCTTGTACGCCTGGGCTTCCACCCATTTAAAAAAATAGTCAGTCATAAACAATATAAATTAAGCCTTACTGGGTGCCTATGAAAGGGGGCCAATGATGTCCATTCCCCACTTCATGTCTATGAAAGGGGTGATCTAATTTGACACAAAATGAGATATCAGATTAATATTGAAATAAACGATGAAAAAGTAAATGCAAATCATACAAGTTGAATAATTTTAGCCTTGAAGATTAATTACCCTCGAGTCATAAATGCTTTCATCAATGCCGGAACAGAATAACAAGATAATGAGAGCTAGAGGTAATAATATATTGCTTTGTGATGCGTGTTATAGTGTGTTGAATGAATTATCATACCCCCTTTACATAGTAGAGGAGTCCCACTCTAGGTACATTTCTATAAAAGGTAAAAATCTCTCGATTTGCTGATTGTCGGTTCCTTGCTAATATGTGCCGAGATTCTCGCCGTAATATTCAACCGGTCGCAGATCTTTTGGTCTTCTATTAGTTATTTCCGAGCTTGTTCAAAGCTAAGGTCGACACCGGTTGTTCCTCAAAGGCAGGTTTTCCGACCTTGGGTTCTAGCTCGACAGGACTCAAGGTCGATCTTCAATTCTTGGTTGCCACGTTCTAAGCCTAATCCACCAAGTTGTAGTCGAGCTCGACTTCGACCGTATACAAGTAGTGTGTGCAGTAGTATAATCGCGACCGCATGACCGTATCCAAGTCTTACGTATGACTTTAGTACTAGGGGGCTAGGCCAGGTTCAATTTTTCCGCTACCTAACATTAGTGCGTGAGACCCAACCTGGCGATATGTCCATTTGTGTTGCCAAGACTTTCGTGCATGGGCGGATTGTAAAGGGGAAGATATGGGTTCATTAGAGTTAGTAACTTTGGTTCCTTGTATATGTGTTAAAAATGATTTCGAAGTACTTAATAAGTTAAATGAGTTGTGGTAGAATCTTTAATGTGAACTTATAAAGTTCAAATCTTTGATTCATGTCTAGTTTCGTGTGTGTATTAGAAAGGGTTTTGCCGAGGTCTGAAAGAGGTGGATTGAATTGCTTGTGCATAAGTTATGTTCATGCTTATACCAGAACTCTAGACTATCAGTATCTTCATCAAATAATAAGAATCACTTATTTAAGGAGAGAAGTTAACTTGCTCCAGCTGAATGTTGCCCGTGAAATTCACATCAGTCTCTTCCTCTGCGTGGATTTTAGTCATCCTTCTTTTTCCCCTTTGTTTTCCTCTAGCACATTAGCTCTACGTGTGCTAACTGCAGATTTAATTGGCCATGATCTTTAATTACTAAAAGGATAAAAAAATTTATCAGCTAAATCAAAGAATCCAATTTAAAATTATGACGAAGTATATTTAACTCCCAAGGGGAAGAATGTATCGGTATCCACCTGGTCGTAATGGGCAGGAGGCGCCAATACCAGGCCTGGCAGGGGGTATGCTTTCTGTTCCATATGACATGGGTGGCATGCTGCCTCGAGAAGCTGCTATGGGACAGCCTATGCCAATTTTAACATTGGCTTCTGCCCTCGCAAATGCACCACCTGAACAGCAGAGGACGATGTTGAGTGAAAGTCTGTACCCACTTGTTGATCAGCTGGAGCACGAGCATGCAGCAAAGGTGGCGGGCATGCTTCTTGAGATGGAACAAACTGAGGTTTTGCATCTGCTTGAATCACCAGAGGCGTTGAAGGCCAAAGTTAACGAGACTATGAAAGTTTTGAAGAATGTTCAGCTGGCTAATATCCCTGCTGACCAACTAGCCTCTATTTCCCTCAATGACAACCTTGTGTCTTGAGTGATTATGCGCTGTCCAAGTAATGCGGAAGTCTCCTTTTTGATTAGATAATTTCCTTGGTAGTGAAATAGATTTTGCAAGGATGACCTTTTCGAGATAACTTTTTAGGTTTCCTTATAGAATGTTTTATTTTGGTTTCCGATTAGCGTTATACATTGTGGAGGTTATCTTCCTTTTATGTTATGTTATCCAGTCTTGAATCTATTATGCTTTCGTGTTCTGAAAAAAAAAAACGAAGAATATTTAATGTATTTATTAAGCATAACTTCATTTATTATAGCAACAGATGGAGACATATATGTCATTAATCTCCCCCTCCCTTTGATTGAATTAAATTGAAAATGAGTTTCCTGTTTTGATAATTTTCTGCATGATTAATGGGAATTTGGGTACCTCAATTTGATCGTTACCCAATGATACTAACTCTGTTTATGTTTATAGTTGTCTTTGCAGCACCTACTATGGTAGAAGCCGTGAAAAAAGCACAACAAGAGAATGCAACTACAATACTGTCTCGGGCATTCCATATGTGCACACAAAAGAGGGTATCTTTAACGATTTCCTTGTCATTCATTTCTTACTTAATTTTTTATAGGTTATTTATCTATATAAAAAAATAAACGAATTAGTCTGAACCAGTATTTTGTAGAAAGCAAAATAAGTTGGAGGATGAGTCTAGTCTTTGAAACTAAAATTGTTTGAGGATGGTCTAGCTAACTTATATTTTTGGAGATCGTTTGCTTTAATTTGCAGTATAAGAAAATGTAGTTCCTCAAAATAAAAAAGTAAAAAAATACAACATTTGGTTTCAACTTCAAGTGTGGAACTCTTCATTATTATTACACTGTATTATTACATTTATTAGCTTTCATTTTAAGATTGTATACTTACACTGTCCTAACTTATACGAGAATTCATGTATATTTTATGACGGTTAGATGTAGAATTGGAATATATGTGACAATGTATCATGATGAAGCTAGTTCTTCATGTTGCTAATCACAATCTCGGTATTATAAGCCATGTCTTATTATATTATAACGATTTGCTATAATGTTATTACCGTGTGGAAGATATATAAATATTTAATTTTGTACACGCAGTTTGTGAATCATCACCTAATATGTATTGCACTCTTATTGAGGAAATGCAATGTAATTCAAACGCAACTCTAGTGACACAAAACACAATTGATTTGATAAGATAATAAACATACCAAATGTAATAGACTAAGCAATATCTGCTTATTCCTTTATAGTTTCTTTGAATGACGTACAATTCATGGAGTAACAGAAAAGACGAGCTATATATCAGGTAAAAGTATTGACTAGTATTTAGCATTAGTTTTTGCCCGTACTTGTTGTTGGATGAGGATTTGGAAATATTTTATGCCATATAAACTGGTTTGAAATTTCAGTTCTTTGTTGCTGGAGTACATGGTGGTCATAACTTTTCATTACCCAAAAGGCATTTTTTTTTCTTTTGTTACGATAAAGATCATTCAATTTTGTGTTTATTACTCAAAAGTCGCTTTTCTTTCTTTTGTTACACAAAAATTATTTTACTATGTTCTAGTTATCACAATAATCATTTTGACCATATTTTATAAACCTTTCACGTGAAAAGTCTATTATGTCCTTGACATTATAAATTCCTCATTTATGTATTACCTTCTATATTATATGTTATATAATATACTTTTATCCAGATATTTTACTTATAATAAAAACTAACTAATATAATTTTATTTATTATATTTATAAGATATTCATATATTAAATTTTTCTTAATATTGATTTTTAAGATATATAAGTACCATTATTAAATTTGTCAGTAACATTGCCGTGAATAAATCTCAAGTCCACGTTCTTAATCATGATTAATGAAATATATTTAATGAAAATTAAAACATCAAAGCTCATTGATTTATCAGCGAAGCAATATTCATTAATTTAATAAATAAAATACCTACATTTTGTAAAATGACAGATCAGATTAATACTTTCAACTAAATAATATTAACAAATAAATCTTTAAAAAACTTAATATTAAATACAAATATCCTTGAAACTTCTATTAAAATTTTTATTGGCTATGGAAAAACTATCATTAAAAAATTCTGTTTTTATTATTTTAAATAAAGATTAAAAATAAATATTTTTTTATCATTTCTATATTTAAAAAATGTTCATGTTTGAATTGATTAAACAAATTGAGTGCTATAAGAAAATTAAATGTATGGATATACTATAAAAATAATAAATAAAATAATTTAAAGTATTTTTAATTATAAGTAAAATATTTGCGTAATAATATATTATATAGTATATAAAATAGAAGGTATTACATAGATGAGAGGATTTATACCGTCAAGGACATAATAGACTTTTCAAATAAAAGTATTATAAAATCTCGCCAAGATGACTTTTGTGATAAATAGAGCAAAGTAAAATAATTTTTGTGTAACAAAAGAAAGAAAAGTGACTTTTGAATAATCATACAAAGTGGGATAACTTTTATGTAATAAAAAGAAGAAAAGTGACTTTTGCGTAATGAACACAAAGTTGAATGACCACCCATAAAATTTACTCGTGTTTCTGCTACTCATCTTTAAATTAACCTTTGATTAAGTAAACACTTATGGTTGTTTCAGGTGAAGGCGGAGACTCTGATCCTTGAAGGGGACCCAAAAGACAAGATATGTCAAGCCGCTGATGAGTTGCACGTTGACCTTCTAGTGATGGGTAGCAGAGGGCTTGGCAAAATCAAAAGGTAATTTTTCTTTTTCCAAATAAATTGTGAGACAAAGCACATATATAATTAAATAGGCAGTTTCACTTGATTAGATATAGAGCGCTGCCTTTTACTGTCCGAAAGTCCTTGTCCAGTACGGAGAACAAACAAGGAAGACGCAGGATATGTATAATAATTCTTATTATTTACAAGGTGATTCTAAAGATACTTATATTATATAGCATGACAAAATAAACGTCCATTGAAATGTCAAGAGTAGTTTTAAATTTTAAATGAGGCAGACCCTGATACTAATGAAGCATTCTTATTTCGTGATGTTTAAGTAAAAGGGTTGTGTTCTTTTTTAATTAAACTGTGTAAAAACCTTTTACACAGTGCTTAAACTTGGCTTGCAGGGCTTTTCTGGGAAGTGTGAGTGACTATTGCGCTCATCATGTGCATTGCCCCATTCTCATTGTGAAGCCACCCAAGGCACCACACAAGTAGCTAAGGATATATGATTGTATATAATGCATCAAGTCTTTTATTTCTTGAGAACCGTAAGACGTATGTAATGGATATATGTAAAAGCTTTATTACTCAATAAAGGGGGACCTGGCAGCATTTCCTTATTTTTTGATAGCTGTCAATCATTGACAAATCGTCTCCACATTTTGTCCCAAGTTCTGCAGTTCTGAAAATTAATTTTTTAAGCTGAAAACATGATCCTCTTCAATTTTTTTGGCTCCTCTTGCTCATTTTAAGCTTTACACCTAAATCAATCAAATTAAGTTAGTTTATGTGTATGGGGTCAAATACGATCGCTTGCATAAGGAGCACCGGTTTTGGGTTTTGAACCGGCGTCGATTGAGGTCGCCATCCGGTAGGTTGAGACCGATAAATTGAGAAGGGAAGTCCGAGGTCGAACGTCATCGGGACGAAGTTCGAAGCCAAGGCATTGGAGATGAGATTATCGGAACCGGTCCGTGTAAAACATATTATGGTAAAAATATCATATTTGCATAATGGAAGGATCGAAAATCTCGTGATATGTAAACATCTCGGTGGGAATTGCGGCCCAAATCAGCAAAGACGTTGAACTCATTAATTTTAGGGATTTTTTACTTTGTAAATAAGTTTTTTACCTTGTATAGAATTCTTTTCCCTTCCTATATAAATAGACAGCCCTACTGTAAAAAAAAAAAAAAAAAAAAAA
>MCJB01025070.1:0-24625 GCA_002018475.1 Nicotiana obtusifolia | reverse complement strand
GTTCCTCGAGACAGGAAAGGAGGAACGATCTTAATCGAAGGAACCGAGGACCATTGGCAAGAAATAACTTTGAGAGAGCCGCTGGTCACCGAGAAGCACCACGACTGTCCGAATATAACTTCAACGTCGACTCGGCGACTCTCGTATCGGCCATCAGTCGCATTAAGGATACCAAGTGGCCTCCAGCTACAACGGATCCAGCTAAGAGAGACCCCAGCTTGATATGTAAGTACCATGGCACACATGGGCATAAGACAGAAGACTGTCGACAGCTAAGGGAAGAGGTGGCACGGTTGCTCGAAAATGGGCACCTTCGAGAGTTTTTGAGCGACCGGGCCAAAAACCACTACGGGAACAGGAATAGACCAGTAAATCAGGAGGAGCCTCAGCACATGATCAATATGATAATCGGTGGCATAGATACGCCCCAAGGTCCGGTATTAAAACGCACTAAAATATCTATCACCCGAGAAAAGCGCACCTGGGATTACGCGATGGAGGGAGCTTTGTATTTCGGCGAAGAGGATGCAGAAGGAGTCATGCAACCCCATAATGATGCCTTAGTAATATCGATGCTTGTACATAAAACTAGGGTGAAGCGTGTACTTGTCGATCCTGGTAGTTCGGCCAATATAATCCGATCATGGGTTATCGAACAGCTCGGATTGACAAACCGGATTATTCCTGAAGTTCGAGTTCTCAATGGTTTCAACATGGCTAGCGAGACAACCAAAGGGGAAAAAACGTTGCTGGTGAACACCGTCGGTACTGTTCGGGAAACAAAATTCTGCGTGATTGAAGGGGATATGAGGTACAATGCCTTGCTCGGGAGGCCATGGATTCATGATATTAGGGCAGTACCCTCAAAACTACACCAAATGTTGAAATTCCCATCGGTTGATGGGATCGTAACTATTTACGGAGAACAGCATGCTGCGTGAGAGATGTTCGCAGTAGAAGAAGCAATGCCGAAATTGACCGCTCCTTCCCAAAGAACCAAATAGCAATCACAGACACCACCTTCAACAAACGAAGGTGAGCAGGAACATCTCGAAGATAACGACTATGGGGTTTCCCGGTCGTTCATCTGTCCCGACGAGTTCGATGCAACCAAGTCAACGGTCGAGGAACTCGAGCAAATTTCACTTCGAGGAGACTCGCCGGATAGAAAGGTATACCTGGGCTCGGGCCTAAGCTCCGAGCTCAGGGCCAAACTTATTCAATTTTTTTTAGCTAACGAAGATTCTTTTGCTTGGTCCCATCTTGACATAACAGGGATACCACCGGAAATCACAACTCACAAATTGAGCATCGATCTGAAATTCCGGCCGGTCAAGCAAAAGAGGAGGCCTCAATCCGAAGTCAAACAAGCATTCATCAAGGATGAGGTAACTAAGCTTTTAAATATAGGGTCCATCCGGGAGGTTAAATACCCGGAGTGGCTAGCAAATGTAGTTGTAGTTCCTAAAAAGGGAGATAAGCTAAGAATGTGCATAGATTATAAAGATTTGAACAAGGAGTGCCCTAAAGATTCTTTTCCCTTGCCCAATATCGATCGCATGATCGATGCTACCATTGGCCACAAGACCCTTAGCTTTCTCGATGATTACTCTGGTTATAACCAGATACGAATAGACAAGGATGATCAAGAAAAGACATCCTTCATCACTAAGTATGGTACTTATTGTTACAACGTGATGCCATTCGGGTTAAAAAATGTGGGGGCTATACTTATCAACGCCTAGTAAATAAGATGTTCGAGGAACAACTAGGAAAAATAATGAAAGTTTACATTGATGACATGTTAGTTAAGTCCCTGTGAGCAGAGGACCATTTAAGTCATTTGCAGCAAATGTTCGATGTGTTGAAACGGTACAACATGAAGTTGAACCCGGAGAAGTGTGCATTTGGAGTGGGCTCGGGAAAATTCTTTGGTTTCATGGTCTCGAACTGGGGAATAGAAATTAACCCCGAAAAAATCAAAGCCATCGAAGATATAACTATTGTAGACGGTGTGAAAGCTGTGCAAAAGCTGACAGGTCGGATAGCAGCCCTGGGCCGATTCATCTCGAGGTCATCCGACAGGAGTCACCAATTCTTCAACTTGCTGAAAAAGAAGAACGACTTCTCGTGGGGTCCGGAATGTCAACGCGCGTTAGAAGAACTTAAGAGGTATCTTTCAAGTCCGCCTTTGTTGCATACGCCAAAAACAGGTGAGCAATTATACCTCTACCTTGCCGTTTCGGAAGTAGCAGTAAGCGGGGTCCTGGTCCGAGAAGAACGAGGTATGTAGTTTCCCATTTATTACGTCAGTAGAACCTTAGATAAGGCCGAAACTAGATACCCACATTTGGAAAAATTAGCCCTCGCTTTATTGAGTGCCTCTAGGAAGCTAAAACCCTACTTCCAATGCCATCCCATATGTGTAGTAACAACTTATCCCTTGAGGAATATTATGCACAAACCTGAGCTATCAGGCCGACTGGCCAAGTGGGCCATCGAAATAAGCGGGTACGATATCGAATATCGGCTCCGAACCTCAATCAAATCTCAAGTGTTGGCAGATTTCGTCGCCGACTTTGCGCCGTCGCTAATACCCGAGGTCGAGAGAGAATTGATGACCGAATCAGGGACTCCTTCGGGAGTGTGGACTCTGTTCACAGATGGAGCCTCCAATTCGAAAGGACCAAGGCTTAGTATCGTACTAAGGCCCCCAACTGGGAATACAATTCGACAGTCTATTATGACTGTAAAATTAACTAACAACGAAGCAGAGTATGAAGCTATGATTGCAGGTTTAGAATTGGCCAAAAGCCTGGGGGCAGAGATAATCGAGACCAAATGTGATTCCCTCCTCGTAGTCAATCAAGTAAATAGGACTTTCGAAGTTAGAGAAGGGCGAATGCAGAGGTATTTGGACAAGCTTTAGGTCACACTAGATAGGTTTGACGAGTGGACCTTACAGCACATACCGCGAGAACAAAATAGTGAGGCCGATGCCCTCACCAACTTGGGATCATCGGTCGAAGATGAGGAGATCGAGTCCGAAAAGGTCGTACAACTTTTGAGGTCGGTGGTGGAAGAAGGTCATGCAAAAATTAACTCGACAAGCTTGACCTGGGATTGGAGGAACAAGTACATAGAGTATCTCAGTTCAGGTAAACTCCCTTCAGATCCCAAAGAATCAAGAGCGTTACGCACAAAGGCAGCCCGATTCTGTTTATCCGGTGATGGAACCCTATTCAGAAGGACATTCGGAGGCCCCCTTGCAATATGTCTTGGGCCCGGCGACACCGAGTATATTCTAAGAGAAATACATGAAGGCACGTGGGGGAATCACTCCGGCTCCGAATCCTTGGTTCGAAAAATAATTCGAGCCGGTTACTATTGGATTGATATGGAGAAAGATACGAAGAAGTTCATATGCAAGTGCAGCAAGTGCCAAAGGCACGCACCAATGATCCACCAGCCTAGAGAGACATTGCATTCGGTCCTATCGCCAAGGCCATTCATGAAATGGGGGATGGACATCGTCGGCCCCCTCCCTTGTTCACCAGGTAAAGCTCAATTTATTCTTTTTATGACTGACTACTTTTCCAAGTGGGTTGAAGCACAGGCATACGAAAAAGTTAGGGAAAAGGAAATGATCGACTTCATCTAGGACCATATCATCTACCAATTTGGGATGCCGTCGAAAATCGTGTGCGATAATGGCAAGCAATTCATTGGCAGCAAAGTGACGAAATTCTTCGAAGACAACAAGATCAAAAGAATATTATCGACGCGATATCACCCCAGCGGCAACGGACAGGCTGAGTCGACCAACAAAACCATAATTCGAAACTTGAAGAAAAGATTAACCGACGCAAAGGGAAAATGGAGAGAAATACTGCCCGAAGTTCTATGGGCATATCGCACAACCGAGAAAACCAGCACCGGGGCCACTCCATTCTCCCTAGTATACGGTGCTGAAGCATTGATACCAGTCGAAGTAGGTGAACCAAACATCATGTTCCGATACACAACCGAAGAATCGAACCGAGAAGCAATGAACATCAATCTAGAATTATTGGATGAGAGAAGGGAAGCAGCCCTTGTTCGAATGGCGGCACAAAAATAAAAGATTGAAAGGTATTACAACCGGAGAGCCCGTCTCCGATACTTCAACGTTGGGGACTTGATACTCAGAAAAATCACACCCAACACTCGAGATTCGAACGAAGGGAAGCTAGGACCAAACTGGGAAGGGCCCTACATCTTGAAGGTTACCGGAAAGGGATCTTACAAGCTTGGAACCATGGATGGCAAACAGCTGCCGAACAATTGGAATGTGAGCCACCTGAAACGATACTATTGTTAAGGTAAGAATTTCATTTTTCATTTGTTTGTTTTATGTTACTAACATCTGCAGGTATTGAATAAAGTAACCTCGAGCCAGGAAGCACAGGACATGAGGACTGAAAGCACGCGTTGCACTCTTTTTTCCTTCGATCGGTTTTGTCCCAAATTGGGTTTTACGGCAAGGTTTTTAACGAGGCAACCAGGAATCGTACTAACTTGGATCGGTCGCTTATCGAAGATAAAAATATTTGGTGCACAACTTCGATCGACCTTGAGGGTCTGGAGATTTCTTGTTTACTTCGAATCTTTGCTTAGCTACTCCAATTCGGGGGGACTTCTCATAGATCACTAGGAATCAATGTAAGGGTCAACGGGTCGAAAGTACCGTGCCCAAATAGATTGATCTACCCCTTAATCAAAATCGTACAAGCACATGAATGCTAATAAAAGTTCTTTGGCACCGATATTTTGTCTCTGAGCTCAAGGGCCACTTCGATTTCCATGACATTATCGAAAACTAACATTGTTCAGAACTCCGTGCGGAAATCAGAGGGGAATAAGACCTATTGGGGCAAACCCCGATTTCTTGAAAGGCTAAGGCCATATCGAGTTAATAAAACTCGAAGGGAAGTAAGACCTACTTAGGCGAATCCCAATTTATAAAGGGCAAAGGCCGAACTGAATTAAATTCCAGGATGATTGGAACTTGCCAAGGCAAGGCCTCGATTCTTTAAAAGGGCTAAGGCCAAATCGAGTCAGTAAAATTCAAAAGGGAACAAAATCTGCTAAAGCAGAGTCCCGATTTCCTAATAGGCCAAGGCCGCATCGAGCTAATGAAATTCAAAAAGAAATAAGACCTATTAAGGCAAATTCGAATTCGTAAAAGGCTATGGCCGAATCGAGTGACAGATCTGATTTCTTAACGGGCCAAGGCCATGTCAAATTAACAAAATTCGAATAAGACCTATCAAGGCAAATCTCGACCCCCTTTCGAGGCTTAGGCCTTATCCAATCGGCCAAGAAGGGAGAAAATCTATTGGGAAATAAGCAAAATCTTAGAGGCAGGAAAGTTTGCGAATTGGAAATTTCAGAACAGAATCAGACAAAAAAGGAAAATTATTTTATATATACAAAATAAAGCGTGTTACAAATAAATGAGAATCCTAGAGAGACATATTATACAACAGGCGGCATCAGTCAGAATTCTCGGAATCTTCTTCTTCTTCTGGGAAGGCCCGCTTTCTAGCATCGGCTTCGATCTTTCCTGCATCATCGACCTCGGTGGATAGATCGAAGCCTCGAGCTTGTAACTCCTCGAGAACGGAAAGACGGGTTTGGCACTTGGCATCAGCCTATGCTCTTGGGCAGCCTCAACATCGGCCCTGTATTGAGCTATCAGATCATCGGCATCAGCTTTAGACGTGCCAATCTCGGATTTTGCCGATTGCAGCTCGTTGACCAAGACATCACGATCCAAAATGAGCATCTCGACTTGGGACTGAAGTGTATCGGTGCTCTTAGTCAGAGTCACGATTTTCTTTTGTGTCTCCGAAACTTGTTCTTCCAAAGGGACTACGCGAGCCCGGAGGGTCTCCTTTTTCGAAGTCAGCAGATCGGCCTTAGCTCTCCATTCACTGGTTTCTACTTTGGCCTCGCTCAATGCGGATCGGAATTGATTTACTCGGTCAAGTTGCTGCCCCAGCTGGTCGAGTGTTTTGTCATTTTCCCTGCGCAAGAAGTCTAGCTCAGCCCGAAGAGTCGGCGTCTCCCCCTCGAGTCGCTGACGACTTGACTTTTCTTCCCTTAGCCGAAGGAAAGCCTCATGATGAAGCACCGAAGACTACAAATATGAAAGAAAATAAAACGGTCAGTACAGGTCGAAGAGTAAGGTAACAAACACCAAACGAAGCTTGTAAGAAATTTTACCTTATTTGCTGCCTGTTGAGCCTCATTGAATAAACAGGCCTCATCCACTGCATCCATTGCAGCTTGATCTTCCTCGGTCACCAGACACCGAAGGTAGCTAGCTACGCCCACAGGCGCGGCCAGAACCCTAGCATCTTTGGGAATGGCAAACTTTATTATCCTCTTCCGATTAGGATTGGAACTCGGAGCGGGAAATCTATCGACCAACTTGGGACCGATAGATACCCTGCTCGTCTTGGCGGAGGGACTCTTCCTCGGCACTTCGAGCTCGAAGGTGTCAGCCGATGGCACACCGTCAAAAAAGTCTTCAAGGGACCCTGCCGGTACGTGGCCTTTGCTCGGCGTATGCATCCTTGAAGCCGGGGCTTCGTTGAAGGTTTCCTCCGAGAAAGAGGGAGAGTCCATTGCTTCTGGGAGGTCCGAGGTTCCCTGTAATGCCTCCCCTGCATCAGTGCAAACCCCGATCATCACCCCTGTATCGAGGTCCTCTACTCAAGGGATGCAAGCTTCATCGGTCCTCGGCTCGGGGACTGCCCGAGATGGCTCGTCGCTTGAAATACCGAGGTCCCTATCTTCCTCGGAGTCATCGCTCAATTGGATAGCCAAGTCGGCAATCCTAGGCTTACGAGCTATGCTCTTTTTCTTAATTCTCTTTTTTTCGGGCTCAGAGGGACCGAGGACTTCTTTTCCTTTCTTCTCTCCCTCCTTCTCCGAGACAGAGGGAGGGAAGGGAACCTCTCTATTCAGCGTCCTTCGATAGACCTGCAAAGAAAGGAGGAAATGAGTTAATAATAGCACCAATCACACAAAGCATGAAGTATGAACATTATCGGTCTCACCGTGATTTTTGGCCTCCCATAGGCCTTTCGATATCTCACGCCAGGCGCGCTCTGAGTAGGTCCTTTGAGCTACCACCTTCCGGACCCACTCTTCCAAGTGCTGAATCGCAGGCGGCATTTGAGAAACGGATGCATCTTACAATGTGTGTTAGTAAGATATCAAAGGAAAAACAACAGATGAGTTAAATAGGAAAATGATTCTTACGGTTCATGTTCCACTTTTCAGGGAACGGCATATCTTCTGCAGGGATTAGGTCCGACGTCCTTATTCGAACGAATCGGCTCATCCAAACCCGGTCCTTGTCCTCGTCAATGCTCGAGAACGGGGCTTTGCTAGCCCGGCGAGCAAGTTTTATTAGTCCCTCTCGGAAAACTCGGGGACTGTATAGTCGAAGTAAATGATCGATGGTGAAAGGATGCCCATCGACCTTACTTACAAAAAAATGAAAAAGATGAATTATTCGCTAAACGGAAGGGTGAATCTGACCCAGTGTAACATTGTACCTTTTGCAAAAGGCAACAATAATGGGGTCCAAAGGTCCCAACGTGAAGAGGTAAGTGTAAACACTCAAATACCCCTCCATGTGGGTGGTAATCGCCTCGTCCGGAGAGGGGACTACCATGTCTTTGCCAACCCAGTTGCATTCCATTTTCACCCTATCAAGGGTTTTGCTCGTGATTGAGCTAATATACCTAACGACCGGTTCGCCCTGGTCCGGCACTGAGGAAGCCTTCTCTACCTTAAAGTTGGAGCCGATTGAGCATCCGATCGGTAAGAAAGCTTTTAGAGGAGGCTCTGTCGAAGTTTCCTCAGCAATGACAGGCTCGGCCTCTTCAGCAGGTTGAGAGGAAGAAGGTTGTTGCTTCTGAGGAATAGATTTAGATGTTTTTGCCATTAAAGTTAAAGAGATGGAAAGCGAGTAGATGCAAGTGTAGAAAGAGAAGTTACTTGAAGAACAGAGTTTGGAGGACTTGGGCAATATGGTATTCAAATGACACAAACTTGAAAATTGAAGAATGAGGGGGCTATTTATACATCTTAAAAGCGGCGATTCGAAACACGAAGTGAGAAAACATTAATTGGTATTTGCAGGGATCACAGGGTTTGTCGCCAGCTAGAACACGAAAAGGCCTTTTTGATAGTGGCCACGTGCGTCATCATGCTGCCGTCATTCATCAACAAGACATTTTATGTTATCTGATTTGACGTTTCAAATTCCGTGTCGTTCGCTATAAGTATGTCTCCACTTAACCTAATCTTGAAAACGGAGGCTCATATCGTTTCTTATCATTACTCTCTAAAAAACGAGGGGACTATCTGTATGGGGTCGAATACGATCGCTTGCATAGGGAGCACCAGTTTTGGGTTTTGAAGACCGGCGTCGATTGAGGTCGCTATCCGGTAGGTCGAGACCGATACATCGAGAAGGGAAGTCCGAGGTCGGACGTCATCGGGACGAAGTTCGAAGCCAAGGCATTCGAGATGAGATTATCGGGACCGGTCCGGGTAAAACATATTATGGTAAAAATATCAGATTACGTAACGGAAGGACTGGAAATCTCGTGATATGTAAACATCTTGGCGGGAATCGCGGCCCAAATCAGCAAAGACGTTGAACTCATTAATTTTAGGAATTTTTTACCTTGTAAATAAGTCTTTTACCTTGTATAGAATTATTTTCCCTTCCTATATAAATAGACAGCCCTACTGTAAAAAAAAAAAAAAAAGGCAGAAGACACGATCAATATACAAAGTTTGGCATATTTTAACTACTCTCTTTATCAATACTAATTTCATTCTCGGCCATCTTAGAAGATTCCACCACAGCTGAGTTATTCAATATTGGCGGTTTACTTACTCTCTTACTTGTTGAATTTAATCTTTATTTATCGTTCATTCTTTAATTATATCAGACCAAGTCACGTATCCTTAAAACCACATATAAATTTAATTGTTACTCGTAATTAAAGGTAAACATTATGCTATTGAATTGCACGTAAAGAAGGTTAAAAATCAAGTAAAAGGTATGAGTAAGTTAGCCGTAATCCCAACTTATCAATATGCATGTCTCATTGATTGTTCCGCAAAAGTTGGGACGAGACTTATGCATGTAAAAAGTAATGCTCCGATATTTATATTGCTTCCGAAAAACATACCTGTACCGATAACACAATTGAATCTGGAATGATATAACATTACTATTATTTTACTACTTAAGGGGCACCAGGTCAACATGCGGTTGGCACCTCAAGGGCGTTCTGGTAATTTCTGGTGAAATTATCAAGACCCAAATCTCCCCCGCAAGATGTTGTGACGGCACCTAATTTTTAAGACTAGGTAAGCCTAACAGTTGCGGAATAACTGAAATAATAACATAAATAACGGCTAAACTTTAACGACATCAGTATATACATATAGATAAAGTTGGAAAATTGCCGCTCGGCATATACAAGTAAAATCAACAAATCTAAGTATAGTATCTCCCAAAGACCCCATAGTCACAAGTTACAAGCCCTAAGAAATTGTTCTAACTATCTCTATACATCAGTATCTAGGAAAAATAAAGAAGAACGACATAAAAGAATAGAGGGGAACTCCGAGGTCTGCAGACGCTGGCAGATATACCTTGAAGTCTTCGTAGCAGCAGCACGACTCTCTACTAATAGCGGGACTGGTAGGAGGTACCTGGGTCTGCACACAAAACATGTGCAAAAGAGTAGCATGAGTACACCACAACGGTACCCGGTAAGTGCTGAACCTAATCTCGGTAGAGTAGTGACGATGCCAGGTCAGGGTCCCACTGGAATATAATAATTTAAGGCAGAAGATATAGTAATATAATGAAAGACTAAAAATTTAACAACGAGAAATACAGAAGAGGAATCTACACAACAAATAGGGGTAAACAACAAGAGGCACTCCCGAAGTACGCCTCGTAGTCCCAAAAGTAAATACTCAACAGGAGATCTCCCGAGGTACCGCGTCGTAGTCCCAAAAGTAAACATATAATTTAAAACCGAAGGAAACAACAATTAACAACAAAAAATCCTACAATTTAAGACTAAAATACAAATCAAGGAAAAACAGGAATTCAACTAAGCATGCTGCACAGATTTCAAATAAGCATTTAAGACACGTGGACATACGACATTAGACTAAATAGGATAACTACATATGCTAGGATGACTCATTTAAGATATAATAGATTACTGTTTAGTAAAAATCGAATTAGCCCGTGTACGCACTCGTCACCTCACGTACACGGCACTCACATATCATAGAATTTGTCACAATAGTACAAATCCTAAGGGGATTTCTCCCACACAAGGTTAGGCAAGCCATTTACCTCAAGCCAAGCTCAATCAGTCAATAAGAATGCCTTTTCCTCGACTTTCCGATGCCAAATGGCCCAAATATAGTCAAAAGCAATTACATACCATAAATATAGCTATAAGAAACTAATCTAATTAGTGAAATCAAGACATTAGCAAGAAATTAGAAATTCGTCCCAAAAAATCGACCCGGGCCCACGTCACGTCTCGAAATCCGGTAAAAGTTACAAAATATGAACACTCATTCAACCTCGAGTTCACCCATATCAAAATTACTCAAATCCGATATCAAAATCTCAATCAAAATCCCAAAATTCAGTTTAAGAACTTTTCAACTTTTTCCCCAAATTTCTCAAACTAAAACCTTAATTAAATGATAAAATTACGATGGATTAGTGGATATCAATCAAAAACAAGTCAAGAATCCTTACCCAAATATTTCCTCTGAAATACCCTCAAAATTTTGTCTCAATCCGAGCTCTCTTAGTTCAAAAATGGAGAATGATATCAAACCCTCGGACTTGGCCCTTTTCTGCTCAGCGATTTCGCTTCTGCGGGTTCCACCGCATCTGCGGCTCTGCACCTGCGGAAAAACCATCGCAGGTGCGGGCTTCATTTAAGTCCAAAATCCCTTTTCTGCGATCAAAAGGGACGCATCTGCGCGCCTGCGGAGTACTTCCGCTTCTGCGATCAACGGCCTTCCTGGCCTCTTGCTTCTACGCTCCAACTTCCGCAGGAGCGACTCCGCTTTTGCGGTCTCCACATTGCACCTGCAATCTCTGGCCTTGTCCTTCCAGACTGCACCTGCGCCCCATAGCTCGCTTCTGCGAACTCGCACTTGCAATGGGGGATCAGCAGGTGCGATTACACCTGAAGATGCCCCGCTTCAACAATCCTCACAAGTCCAATTTTAGTCCGTTAACCACCCGAATCCAGGCGAGGTCCCCGGGACCTCAACCAAACCTACCAACAAGTCTTAAAACATCGTACAAACTTAGTCAAGCATTCAAATCACATCAAACAACGCTAAAAACACGAATCATGCCCCAATTTAAGCTTAATGAACTTTGAAACTTCAAACTTCTACAACCGATGTTGAAACCTATCAAATCATGTCCGATTGACCCCAAATTTTGCATACAAGTCAAATTTGACATTTTGGACCTACTCCAACTTTCGAAATCGAAATCCGACCCCGATATAACAAAGTCCATTCCCGGTCAAACTTCCCGAAAATTCAACTTTCGCCATTTCAAGCCTAATTCAAATACGGACCTCCAAATCACAATACGGACACGCTCCTAAGTCCAAAATCACCCAAAGGAGCTAATAGAATCGATGAAACTCCATTCCGGAGTCGTCTTCATACTATTTCAACTATTGTTAAATTTTTAGAACTTAAGCTTTCATTTTAGGGACTAAGTGTCCTATTTCACTCCAAAACCAAAACAAATCCTCCCAGCAAGTTACATAAGCATAAAAATGAAATAGAGGAAATAATAAATAAGGGATTGGGGCTAATACTCTCAAAATGACCGGCCAGGTCGCTATATCCTCCCCTTCTTAAAACAATCGTTCGTCCTCGAACGAGTATAGAGCCATACCTGAAGTGGTGAAAAGATTGGGATAACGGTTGCGCATATCATGCTCGGTCTCCCAAGTCGCCTCCTTGACCGGATGACCCCTCCAATGAACCTTCACTAAAAGCGATGCTTTTTGACCTCAGTTTCCGAACTTGCCTGTCCAAAATGGCTACCGGCTCTTCACATAAGATAGATCCTTGTCCAAATGAACTGAGCGGAAGTCTAACACATGAGACGGATCGTCATGATACTTCCGGAGCGTGGAAACATGGAACACTAGATGACCTGCAGAGATACCAGGTGGTAGTGCAAGCCTGTAAGCCACCTCTCCAACTCTCTCAAGAATCTCAAAAGGCCCAATATACCTAGGGCTCAGCTTGCCATTCTTTCCGAACCTCATAACACCCTTCATGGGCGAAACTCGGAGCAAGACCCGCTCCCCATCCATGAATGTAATGTCGCGAACCTTCCGATCCGCATAACTCTTCTGCCTGGACTAGGCTGTACGAAGTTGATCCTAAATCAATATAACTTTCTCCAAGGCATCCTGAACCAAGTCTGTACCCAATAGCCTAGCCTCGCCCGGCTCGAACCAACCCACTGGAGACCGGCATTGCCTACCATACAAAGCCTCATACGGTGCTATATGAATGCTCGACGTATAACTATTGTTGTAGGCAAACTCCGCAAATGGCAAGAACTGATCCCAAGAACCCCCAAACTCCATCACACATGCACGGAGCATATCCTCCAGTATCTGAATAGTGCGCTCGGCCTGTCCGTTCGTCTGAAGGTGAAATATTGTGCTCAACTCAACCGAGTACCCAACTCATGCTGTATGGCCCTCCAGAATCGTGATGTAAACTGCGTATCCCGGTCGGAGATGATAGATACTAGCACGCCATGAAGCCTGAAAATCTCGCGGATATAAACTCAAGCCAGCTGCTCGGAAGAATAAGTAGTCATCACCGGAATGAAATGAGCCGACTTGGTCAATCTATCCACAATCACCCAAACTACATTGAACTTCCTCTGAGTCCGTGTGGGAGCCTAAAAACAAAATTCATAGTGATCTGCTCCCATTTCCACTCTGGAATCTCTAGCTTCTGAAGCAATCCACGTGGACACTGATGCTCATACTTCACCTACTGGCAATTTAGGAACTGAGCTACATACTCTACTATCTTCATTCTCCTCCACCAGTAATGCTGTCTCAAGTCCTGATAACATCTTCACGGCACTTGGATGAATGGAGTACCTCGAACTGTGAGCCTCCTAGAGAATTAACTCACGCAACCATCTACATTGGGCACACATAGCCTGCCCTTCATCCTCAATGCACCATCATCCCCAATAGTGACCTTATTAGCATCACCATGTTGAATCGTGTCCTTAAGGACAAGCAGATGAGGATCATCATATTGACGCTCCATGATGCAATCATAAAGAGAAGAATGAGAAACCACACAAGCCAAAACTTGGCTCGGCTCAGAAACATCCAATCTAACAAACTGTTTGGCCAAGGCCTGAACATCTAAGGCTAAAGGCCTCTCTGCTACTGGTAGATATGCTAAACTGCCGCAAGTTAAGATCCAACGCATCAGCCACCACATTGGCCTTCTCAGGATGATAGAGAATGGTGATGTCATAGTCCTTAAGCAACTTCAACCATCTCCACTGCCGCAAGTTAAGATCCTTCTGTTTAAACAGATGTTGTAGACTCCGGTGATCGGTGAAATCTCACAAGGAACACCATACAAATAGTGCCGCCAGATCTTCAAGGCATGAACAATAGCTGCTAACTCAAGGTCATGGATGGGATAGTTCTTCTCATGCGCCTTCAACTGTCTAGATGCGTAGGCAATCACCCTACTGTCCTGCATCAACACCGCGTCGAGACCAATGCGTGACGCATCAGAATACACCGTATAGGACCTCGATCTAGTAGGCAACACTAACACTGGGGTTGTAGTCAAAGCAGTCTTGAGCTTTTGAAAGCTCTCCTCACAATCCTCGGTCCACCTGAACGGAGCACCCTTATGGGTCAATCTAGTCATAGGTGCCGCAATAGACGAGAAACCCTCTACAAATTGACGGTAGTACCCCGCCAACCTAAGAAAACTCTGGATCTCCGTAGTTGAGGATGGTCTAGGCCAACTCTACACTACCTCAACCTTCTTCAGGTCCACCTTGATCCCATCTCTCGACACTACATGACCCAAAAATGCCACTGAGTCTAGCCAAAACTCACATTTTGAGAATTTTGCACATAACTTCCTATCACGCCCCGCCCGGCGGGCCCACGACACGGGCACCGGACCCTGCTTGCAGAGTGCCGGCGAACCCTTCACCTGACTGCCCTTACTACTTATAAGGTGTATCGCACTCACATGGATGGAAAGTGATAATATAACAACAGTGGTAATAATAACATTAGCCTTCCGTGATATTGTACTACATCATAAGCATGCGTTTATACACAACGTAGCCAACTAGGCTACAATACAAAACCAAACAACATGGTACATACGTTTGCCGACATGACGATTCCACTACACATAGCCCAACACTTATCTATGCACATACTAACAATTTGTCTATTGAGCCTCTATAGAAACATGCAAAATACAACCTACGTCGGAACAGGGCCCCGACATGCCCAATACATCTATACAAAAATGCATACCCAAGTATAGCAAGTCTGGAAAATGAACCTTGCTATGTCTGCTGAACTGGTAGTCTACTGTGGTGGGGGAGCCCCGTCTGTTAATCTATAAGGACCTGCAGCACGATATGCAGCGTCTACAAAATAAAGGACGTCAGTACGAAAATTGTACTGAGTAAGTAAGACAGGAATACAATATGACAGCAGTGATATAAGCATTATGATAGGAACAGACAACCCATAGCGACAGAATTGCCTCTGAGGCAGCTAAAGCTAACCATAACATTATCCTTATAGGGCCTATTTCCATCATTACAGAGATTGAGATACAGCTATTAACCCTCTATGTTCTTCAATTCCTTTGTTTACTTCCGTTAACCTTCAACCGAGGATTTGGAAGAAGGGAATTTGGTGGCTTTTGATGCTATGGCTTGAGAGAAGTCTTTGGGGGCTTTTCACTCTTGCTGGGAATCAGAAAAATGAGGAAGGGACGGGTTTGGGGTCCCTTATATAGGTCTAGGGGAAAAAAGCCACACACCTGAAAATGTCCAAAATGCGATCGCATACCTGTCGCAGACAGGGTATGCGGTCCGCATTTTGGTCGCAGATTTTGCCCTAGAAAATCTGTCGCACTATGCGACGCAGAAGGGCCAGAAATGCGGTTAGCATTTCCAAAATGCGATCGCATTCTGGTCGCATTTCGGACATCAAATCAGCCCAGCGTTCTGCCTCACTCTGCGATGGGGAATGTTCATTCTGCGATCGCATTTACCAAATGCGATCGCATTTTGGATTGCATTTTTGACAATCCCCCAGCCCAGGGTTCTGTTCCACTCGGCGATGGAACCTGTCAATTCTGCGGTCGCATTTGTCTTCTGCGGTCCGCATTTTGACCGCACTTTGCTGCTTTTGCTTCCTCTGAAATTTTTTGACCATTTTTCGGGTTCTTGGTTCTTTTTACGTAACTACCCCTTTAACACAACTAAATGAACGTATTTTTACGGGTTGTAACATTCTCCCCCCCCCCCCTTAGGAACATTCGTCCCCGAATGTATGGATCTAGGAATGATAATATTACAGGGGGAGGGGTCTTAGCTTTCAAGGCTTCGTTCGGACGCCACATTCCTAGCATTAAATGAAAGAAAATTAGGAGCTTCCGATTTACCTTAGGAAAACGTTTCGTCCTCCGATGCGTTCTGCGCCTCCTTGGCGTCACCATTGCCACCTACCTCTGGGAACAGATATGGGTATTTAGCTCTCATCTCTTCCTCGGCTTCCCATGTCATTTCCTCTACATTCTTATTTCTCCACAATACCTTTACCGAAGCCACATCTTTCGTTCTTAGCCTGCGGACCTGCCGGTCCAATATGGCCACTGGCATTTCCTCGTATGTTAGGTCCTCGGTGACTTGGATGTCTTGGATAGGGATGACCCGGGAAGGGTCTCCGATACACTTCCTTAACATGGATACATGGAATACCGGATGGACAAAATCCATTTCGGATGGCAGTTGCAACTTGTAGGCAACTTTTCCAATTCGGTGGAGGACTTGATAAGGACCAATGTATCTGGGGCTCAATTTACCCTTCTTCCCGAAACGCATGACTCCTTTCATTGGTGAGACTTTTAGGAATACCCAGTCACCAACCTGAAATTCTAAATCACGACGCCGAACGTCTGAATAGGACTTTTTCCTGCTTTGTGCAGTCTTCAGTCGTCCCTGTATTATTCTTACTTTTTCAGCTGCTTGGTGAACCAAATCTGGGCAATATAATTCAGTTTCACCCACTTCAAACCACCCAATCGGTGATCTGCACTTTCTCCCATACAATGCCTCATACGGGGCCATTTTTATGCTGGAGTGATAGCTGTTGTTATATGCAAACTCTATCAGTGGAAGGTTGTCATCCCAACTTCCTTTGAAATCTAACACACATGCCCGCAACATGTCTTCCAGTGTTTGAATGGTACGCTAAGCCTGCCAATCAGTCTGTGGGTGAAAAGCTATGCTGAGATTTACCTGTGTACCCAAACCTTTCTGGAAGGATTTCCAGAAGTTAGCTGTGAATTGGGCTCCTCTGTCCGATATAATGGACATTGGCACCCCATGAAGTCTAACGATTTCCTTGATATACAGCTTTGCAAAATCTTCAGCTGTGTAGGTTGCCCTAACTGGTAGGAAATGGGCACATTTAGTTAATCGATCCACTATCACCCAGATGGAGTCGAACTTGCGACTGGAGCGAGGTAATCCAACAATGAAATCCATGTTAATTACATCCTATTTCCATGTCGGGATTTCTATGTCCTGTAGCAGTCCACCAGGTTTTTGATGTTCTGTTTTCACCAGTTGGCAATTTGGACATTGCGCCACAAATTCTGCTATCGACTTCTTCATTCCATTCCACCAATACTGCTCCTTGGTGTCATGATACATTTTGGTTGAGCCAGGATGGACGGAATATCTAGATTGGTGAATTTCCTTCATGATCCTTTCTCGCAATTTTGCTATACCAGGCACACACAATCGACCTTGACACCTCAAGGTCCCATCTCCTGCGATCTCAAAATTCGAGATTCTACCTTGCTGGATGCCTTCTCTCAATTGCCTCAAGGCAGGATCTTCATATTGCCGTGCCTTTACCTCGGTTACAAGAGAGGATTCAGAGGTGTTGTGTACAACCACACCTCCATCTCGGAGTCTAGCAATCTGACTCTCATGCTGGCTAACTGATGAAGTTCCTTGGTTAAACTTCGTTTGCCTGCCTTAATGTGTGCCACACTTCCCATTGACTTATGACTGAGAGCGTCGGCCATAACATTGGCCTTGCCCGGATGATACAATATTTCAACGTCCTAGTCTTTCAACAATTCGAGCCAACGTCGTTGCCTCAAATTCAACTCCCTTTGACTGAAGATGTATTGCAAACTTTTGTGGTCTGTGTAGATGTCGACATGGACACCATAAAGATAGTGTCGCCATGTCTTCAAGGCATGTACCACAGCAGCCAATTCTAAGTCATGGGTCGGGTAATTCTTCTCATGCTTCTTCAACTGTCTCAAAGCATAAGCAATTACCTTCCCATGCTGCATCAACACACATCCCAAACCTATGCCAGAGGCATCGCAGTATACAACATAGCCTTCAGTTCCTTCGGGAAGAGTAAGAACCGGAGCGGAGGTCAGTCTATCTTTCAGCTCTTGAAAGCTCCGCTCACATTTGTCTGTCCACTGAAATTTGGTAGCTTTTTGGGTCAATTTAGTCAACGGCGCGGATATAGAAGAGAATCCCTCTACAAACCGCCTATANACGGGTTTGGGGTCCCTTATATAGGTCTAGGGGTAAAAAGCCACGGACCTGAAAATGTCCAAAATGCGATCGCATACCTGTTGCAGACAGGGTATGCGGTTCGCATTTTGGTCGCAGATTTTGCCCTAGAAAATCTGTCGCACTATGCGACGCAGAAGGGCCTGAAATGCGGTTCGCATTTCCATAATGCGATCGCATTCTGATCGCATTTCGAACATCAGTTCAGCCAAGTGTTCTGCCTCACTCTGCGATGGGGAATGCTCATTCTGCGATCGCATTTACCAAATGCGATCGCATTTTAGGTCGCAGTTTTGACAATCTCCCAGCGCAAGGTTCTGTTCCACTCTGCGATGGAACCTGTCAATTCTGCGGTCGCATATGTGTTATGCGGTCCGCATTTTGACCGCATTTTGCTACTTTTGTTTCCTTTGAAATTTTTAGACCATTTTCCGGGTTCTTGGTTCTTTTTACGTAACTACCCCTTTAGCATAATTAAGTGAACAAATTGTACGGGTTGTAACATTCTCCCCCCCTTAGGAACATTCGTCCCCGAATGTATGGATCTAGGAAGGATAGTATTACAGGGGAAGGGGTCTCAGCCTTTAAAGGCTTCGTTCGGCCGCTATTCTATTTCAACATTAAATGAAAGGAAATTATGAACTTCCGATTTACCTCAGGAAAACGTTTCTCCCTCCAATGCGTTCTGCGCCTCCTTGGCGTCACCATTGCCATCTTCCTCCCGGAACAGATATGGGTATTTAGCTTTTATCTCTTCTTCTGCTTCCCATGTCATTTCCTCCACATTCTTATTTCTCCACAACACCTTTACCGAAGCCACATCTTTCGTTCTTAGCCTGCGGACCTGCCGGTGCAATATGGCCACTGGCATTTCCTCATATGTTAGGTCCTCGGTGATTTGGATGTCTTGGATAGGGACGACCCGGGAAGGGTCTCCGATACACTTCCTTAACATGGACACATGGAATACCAGATGGACAAAATCTATTTCGGATGGCAGCTGCAACTTGTAGGCAGCTTTTCCAATTCGGTGAAGGACTTGATAAGGACCAATGTATCTGGGGCTCAATTTACCTTTCTTCCCGAAACGCATGACTCCTTTCATTGGTGAGACTTTCAGGAACACCCAGTCACCAACCTAAAATTCTAAATCACGACGCCGAACGTCGGAATAGGACTTTTGCCTGCTTTGTGCAGTCTCAATCGTCCCTGTATTATTCTTACTTTTTTAGCTGCTTGGTGAACCAAATCTGGGCCATATAATTCAGTTTCACCCACTTCAAACCACCCAATCGTTGATCTACACTTTCTCCCATACAATGCCTCATATGGGGCCATTTTTATGCTGGAGCGATAGCTGTTGTTATATGCAAACTCTATCAGTGAAAGGTGGTCATCCCAACTTCCTTTGAAATCTAACACACATGCCCGCAACATGTCTTCCAGTGTTTGAATGGTACGCTCAGCCTGCCCATCAGTCTGTGGGTGAAAAGCTGTGCTGAGATTTACCTGTGTACCCAAACCTTTCTGGAAGGATTTCCAAAAGTTAGCTGTGAATTGGGCTCCTCTGTCCGATATAATGGACATTGGCACCCCATGAAGTCTAACGATTTCCATGATATACAGCTTTGCAAAATCTTCAGCTGTGTAGGTTGCTCTAACTGGTAGGAAATGGGCACATTTAGTTAATCGATCCACTATCACCCAGATGGAGTCGAACTTGCGACTGGAGCGAGGTAATCCAACAATGAAATCCATGTTAATTACCTCCCATTTCCATGTCGGGATTTCTATGTCCTGTAGCAGTCCACCAGGTTTTTGATGTTCTGTTTTCACCTGCTGGCAATTTGGACATTGCGCCACAAATTCTGCTATCGACTTCTTCATTCCATTCCACCAATACTGCTCCTTGGTGTCATGATACATTTTGGTGTAGCCAGGATGGACGGAATATCCAGATTGGTGAATTTCCTTCATGATCCTTTCTCGCAATTCTGCTACACCAGGCACAAACAATCGACCTTGACACCTCAAGGTACCATCTCCTGCGATCTCAAAATTCGAGATTCTACCTTGCTGGATGCCTTCTCTCAATTGCCTCAAGGCGGGATCTTCATATTGCCGTGCCTTTAACTCGGTTACAAGAGAGGATTCAGAGGTGTTGTGTACAACCACACCTCCATCTTCGGAGTCTAGCAATCTGACTCTCATGCTGGCTAACTGATGAAGTTCCTTGGTTAAACTTCGTTTGCCTGCCTCAATGTGTGCCAAACTTCCCATTGACTTACGACTAAGAGCGTCAGCCACAACATTGGCCTTGCCCGGATGATACAATATTTCAACGTCTTAGTCTTTCAACAATTCGAGCCAACGTCGTTGCCTCAAATTCAACTCCCTTTGACTGAAGATGTATTGCAAACTTTTGTGGTCTGTGTAGATGTCGACATGGACACCATAAAGATAGTGTCGCCATGTCTTCAAGGCATGTACCACAGCAGCCAATTCTAAGTCATGGGTCGGGTAATTCTTCTCATGCTTCTTCAACGGTCTCGAAGCATAAGCAATTACCTTCCCATACTGCATCAACACACATCCCAAACCTAACCAGAGGCATCGCAGTATACAACATAGCCTTCAGTTCCTTCGGGAAGAGTAAGAACCGGCGCGGAGGTCAGTCTATCTTTCGGCTCTTGAAAGCTCCGCTCACATTTGTCTGTCCACTGAAATTTTGCAGCTTTTTGGGTCAATTTAGTCAATGGCGCGGATATAGAAGAGAATCCCTATAACCGCCTATAATATCCTGCCAATCCCAAGAAGCTACGGACTTCTGATGGTGTGGTGCGCCTTGGCCAATTCTTAACTGCGTCGATCTTTTGAGTATCGACACTAATACCCTCGTCGGATATCACATGGCCCAAGAATGCCACCGAGTTTAGCCAGAACTCGCACTTGGCGAGCTTTGCGTATAACCTGTGGTCCCGAAGAGTCTGCAATGCTATTCGCAAGTGACCCACATGCTCTGCTTCTGAGCGGGAATACACCAAGATATCATCAATGAATACCACTATAAACACATCAAGATAGGGCCTGAATACCGTGTTCATGAGATCCCTAAAAGCAGCTGGGGCATTTGTTAGCCCGAACGACATTACCAGAAATTCAAAGTGCCCGTATCTGCTTCGGAAAGCTATTTTCGGAATGTCCCTCTCCTTGACCCTTAGCTGAAAATAACCCGAGCGCAGGTCAATCTTGGAGAAATATCTAGCTCCCTGGAGCTGGTCGAACAGGTCATCAATCCTGGGAAGTGGATATTTGTTATTTATGGTGACCTTATTCAACTGACAATAATCAATACACATGCGTAATGATCCGTCTTTCTTCCGTACAAATAGAACTGGTGCACCCCAAGGTGAAGTGCAAGGCCTAATGAAGCCTTTATCCAGCAAGTCCTTCAATTGTGCTTTCAACTCCCTCAATTCTGCTGGGGCCATTCTATACGGAGGAATAGAAATTGGATGAGTATCCGGCAACACATCGATGCCAAACTCGATTTCCCTTTCAGGAGGAAGACCTGGAAGTTCATCAGGAAAGACATCCGGAAATTCATTGACCACCGGAATAGTCTGTAAGACAGGCGACTTCGCCTCTGCGTCCCTGACGCGAACAAGGTGATAGATACAGCCTTTAGAGATCATCTTGCTTGCCTTGAGGTAGGAAATAAACCTACCTTTAGGTGTAGCAACGTTTCCCTTCCATTCGAGGACAGGTTCATCAGGGAATTGAAATTTCACCACCTTGGTGTGACAATCAACACTGGCATAACACGATGCCAACCAGTCCGTTCCCATTATCACATCAAAATCAAGCATTTCTAACTCGATTAAATCTGCCGAGGTTGGACAATTGCAAATCGTCACAGTTTAACCCTTATACACTTTCCTGGCAATCACAGAATCTCCGATAGGAGTGGACACCACAAAGGGCTTGTTTAGTAACTCGGGTGCAACATCAAATTTATCGGCAACCAGGGGTGTGACATAAGATAGCGTGGATCCAGGATCAATCAAGGCATATACATCATGGGAAAGTACTGATAATATACCTGTAACAACATCTGGGGACGACTCAAGGTCCTGTCGGCCCGCTAGAGCATATATGCGGTTTTGAACACCGCTCGGCCCCGGCATAGCACGGTTGCCTCTGCCACGTACTGCTGGCTGATGAGGACCTCGTACTGGAGATCGAATAGATAATGAAGAACCGGACACAGATCCGGTTGGCTGAACCATACCACCACCTCTCCTGCTAGGACAATCCCGCATCATATGGCCGGGCTGTCCGCAAAAGTAACACGCATCGAAACCCTGACGGCATAGTCCGGAATGGGCCCTGCCGCACTGCCCACAACGTGGTGGTGGGGGTCGCATCTGACTAATAGCTCGGTAATATCTCGTGAGTTCCGGAACTGTCGAGGGGCACTAGTTGCAGGTGGTGCCGAACTCCTCGAAAAATTGGGTCTCACACCACCCCTAGAATCACCAGAGTACCCTGTCACCCTTGACCTCTTATATTGGTCCCTTTCCTGCTCCCTATCCACCCTTTGTTGGCGCTTACGTTCCTCTAACGTCTGGGCATAAGCCTGGATACGAGAAATATCCATGCCCTCTATCAGGGACGCTGTAGTGCACTCGTTTATCAAGTGGGGTCCCAATCCGTTCACAAACAGATGGACCCTATCGCCCATTTCGGCTACCATGTGGGGAGCATACCTCGCTAAGGAGTCGAACTGCATGTTGTATTCTCGCACGCTCATATTACCTTGTTTAAGGTTCAAGAATCTGTCAGCTCTGGCCCGTCGTACCTCAACTGGTAGGTAATGACGAAGAAATGCTTCAGAAAATTCATTCCACACAGGTGGAGGAGCATTTGGACCCCTGGACCTTTCCCAACTATCATACCAGGAGACTGCTAGATCTCGCAGCCGATAAGAAGCCAACTCTACTGCCTCTGTATCACTAGCATGCATAACCCGCAGTGTGCGGTGTATCTGATCAATAAAAGCTTGTGGGTCCTCCTTGGGGTCTGACCCAGTAAACACTGGAGGATCTAGATTAATAAATACACGAACTCTGGTACTACCCGGTTTATCAGCATCATCGGTATTCTGCCTCTGTGTCTGAGAAGCTACCAAATCAGTCAACAATTGGACCGCAGTTCGCTAGTCCGGATCTGTAGCATTGGAAGACGGGACTGGGGAAGCTGGGTGGTTTCTGATATTTTCTGGGGGAGGAGGAGTAGATGAAGTCTGGGAAGGCGTTTCACTTTGGCCTTCCATCATACGGGGCAATTGACCGGTCCCCTCTCCGGCATTTATATCAAGCCGTCCACTATTAACCTGCTTTCCAGTCGAAGGCATTGCTGTAGGAAAACAAGGCAATCATTAGAGATGAAACACTTACGACTTAGCTCTAAGCACGATCTAGATTCAGAAAGAAGGTAACATTCCTAAATGTCGGGTAGCCTCCTGGTTATAAAATGTGGTGCGCAACACACCTATAACCAAGACCCTACTAGACACGGCTCATAGACAATTCCTAGGACACGACTTTGCTCTGATACCACTTCTTGTCACGACCCAACCTAGGGGGCCGCGACCGGGCACCGGACCCTGCTTGTAGAGTACCGGCGAACCCCTCGTATCTGCTTTCTTTCTTTCTCTTTTTGCTTATCATTTTAAACAAGAAGGTCATTAATTTGCATTGCTACCAGAGACATACTCCGTGTACATTCATTTACATTCATAATCCGTGGAAACGTATTATCCTGTTTTAGACATAGTCTACATCATACAACACCAACACTTTATCCACACACTACCAACATTGTCTAATGAGCCTCTACAGGAATAGACATAAAACATCCTAAGTCGGAACAAGGCCCCGACATGCCCAAAATATCTATACAAAATGCATACCCAAAAATTATAGCAAGTCCGAAAGATGAATCTTGCTATGCCTGCTGAACTGGTGACCTACTGCGGTGGGGGGACTCCGTCTGCCAATCTATTAGGACCTGCAGCACGATATGCAGCGTCCACAAAGTAAAGGACGTCAGTACGAAATATGTACTGAGTATGTAAGATAGAAGTACAATGTGATAACAATAATATAGGCATTAGGATAGAAACAGACAACTCATAGCGACTGAATCGCCTCTGAAGGCGGCCAACCATAACATTATCATTATAGGACCTATTTCCATCATTACAGAGATTGAGATGTATTTTCGCCTTTACAAGGTTTGCCAGTTTCATATACGTTCACATTACCGGATGCATTACATAATCATTACCTTCGACCACTTCCTGCGCCACTGTGGGCTTGTCATTTTCATATTCATTTAATGATACCGTAGCCAATTTCATGAACGTACCATGTAAAATCACATAGTCATTACTTTAAACAATTACATTACATACACTCATGCAGGATCATAATCAATAAACATGCCTATGTGGGCTTTATCGTTAACTTCCCAACTGATTAGTGGTGACTGCCCATCCGAATCTTAGTTCGGCCTGGTGTTAATATAAATGCACAATAGGTGCCT
>MCJB01025059.1:174726-191789 GCA_002018475.1 Nicotiana obtusifolia | reverse complement strand
ATCCACTTCCAGGGATTGACGGCATGTACGACCAACTTCAGGGTGCCAGATATTTTTCCAAAATTAACCTACGGTCAGGATATTTTCAGTTGAGAGTCAAGGAGAAAGATATTCCGAAAACAGCCTTTCGAACAAGATATGGGCATTTTGAGTTCCTAGTTATGTCGTTCGGACTAACAAATGCCCCGGCTGCTTTTATGGATCTCATGAACATCGTATTCAGGCCTTATCTTGATGTGTTCGTGGTTGTATTCATCGATGATATTCTAGTGTATTCCCGTTCAGAGACAGAACATATGGGCCACTTGCAGATGGTATTGCAGACCCTTCGGGATCACAAGTTATATGCAAAGCTCTCCAAATGTGAAATCTGGTTGAACTCAGTAGCATTCCTAGGCCATGTGATATCTGACGAGGGTATTAGTGTCGACACTCAAAAGATCGATGCAGTAAAGAGTTGGCCAAGACCCACAACACCGTTAGAAGTCCGCAGTTTTCTAAGGCTAGCAGGATATTATCGGAGGTTCGTAGAAGGGTTTTCCTCCATATCGGCACCATTGACCAAGCTAACACAGAAAGCTACCAAATTCCAATGGTCCGACGCTTGTGAACGTAGTTTCCAGGAGCTAAAGAATCGGTTGATCTCTACACCAGTGCTTACTCTTCCAAATGGAACAGAAGGATATGTGGTATATTGTGATGCTTCAAGTATAGGTTTGGGATGCGTATTGATGCAACATGGAAAGGTGATTGCTTACGCATCAAGGCAACTGAAGAAGCATGAAAAGAATTATCCAACACATGACTTAGAATTGGCCGCAGTAGTATATGCCTTAAAATTATGGCAGCACTACTTATACGGCGTCCATGTTGACATCTACACGGATCACAAGAGTTTACAATATATCTTCAGTCAGAAGGAGTTGAACTTGAGACAGCGACGTTGGCTCGAGTTATTGAAAGACTACAACGTCGAGATATTGTATTATCCAGGTAAAGCCAATATTGTGGCAGACGCCCTCAGTCGTAAGTCAATGGGAAGCTTAGTGCACATTAAAGCAGGTAAGTGGGGATTAACTAAAGAACTTCATCGGCTAGCCAACCTGAGAATCAGATTACTAGACTCCGAGGACGGAGGTGTTGTTGTACATAATACCTCAGAATCATCCTTGGTAGCCGAGGTAAAAGCACGGCAATATGAAGATCCCACCTTGGTACAATTGAAAGAGGGCATTCAGCAGGGCAAAATTTCAGCTTTTGAGATCGCAAGGGATGGAACACTGAGGTGCCAAGGTCGATTGTGTGTGCCTAATGTGGCCGGGTTGCGAGAGAAGATCATGAAGGAGATTCATCAATCCCGATATTCCATCCATCCCGGTTCAACAAAGATGTACCATGATGTCAAGGAGCAGTATTGGTGGGATAGTATGAAGAAGTCTATTGCAGAATTTGTAGCCTAGTGTCCCAATTGTCAACAGGTAAAGATAAAACATTAGAAACCCGGTGGATTGCTTCAGGATATAGAGATTCCGACCTGGAAATGGGAGGTGATTAACATGAATTTCATTGTTGGATTACCTCACTCTTATCGTAAGTTTGACTCCATCTGGGTGATAGTGGATCGGCTTACCAAATGTGCCCATTTTCTACCAGTTAAGACAACCTACACAGCTGAAGACTATGCCAAGCTATATATCAAGGAAATTGTTAGACTTCATGGTGTGCCGGTGTCTATTATATCGGACCGAGGAGATCAATTCACAGCTAACTTTTGGAGGTCTTTTCAAAAAGGTTTGGGCACACAGGTAAATCTCAGCACGGCTTTTCATCCACAGACTGACGGACAAGCTAAACGTACCATTCAGACGCTTGAAGATATGCTACGGACATGTGTCTTGGATTTTAAGGGAAGTTGGGATGACCATCTTCCACTCATAGAGTTTGCCTACAATAATAGCTACCACTCCAGTATTAAGATGGCTCCATACGAGGCATTATACTGGAGGAGATGTAGATCACCAGTTGGATGGTTCGAATCGGTGAAACTGAATTATATGCGCCAGATTTGATTCACTAAGCTATGAGAAGGTGAAGGTGATACAGGAATGACTGAAGACAGCACAAAGTAGGCAAAAGTCCTATTTTGATGTCCGACATCGTGGTTTGGAGTTTGAAGTTGGTGATTGGGTATTCTTGAGAATCTCACCAATGAAGGGTGTCATGCGCTTCGGGAAGAAAGGTAAACTGAGTCCAAGATACATCGGTCCGTACAAAGTTCTTCGACGAATCTGACATGTTGCTTATGAGTTAGAGTTGCCATCCGAATTAGAATGTGTCCATCCGGTATTCCATGTATCTATGTTGAGAAAATGTATCGGAGATCCTTCTCGGGTAATCCCCATCAAAGATGTGCAAATTACCGAGGACCTATCATATGAAGATATACCAGTGGCTATATTAGATCGACAAGTTCGTAAGCTAAGAACAAAGGACGTAGCTTCCGTTAAGGTATTGTGGAGAAACAAGCATACGGAAGAAATGACATGGGAAGCAGAAGAGGAGATGAAGTCTAAATATCCGTACCTGTTCCATGTAGATAATGAGGATGCCGAGGGAACGCAGAACGCATTGAAAGGAGATACGTCTTTACGAGGTAAGCCATAAATTGAGAATACTTTTCTTAATGCAAAATGATAATGTGCATATAATTTACATGTCCATAAGTTTCTATACTCTTATAGAATCATATGTTGTGTTAAAAAGCTCCACGATGAGTAGAATCTCCGTGGATTCTTACATTCGAGGACGAATGTTCCTAAGGGGGGGAGAGTGTTACAACCCATAATCTCGTACGTTAGACCACATCGTAAGATAGTCTATATGTATAGAGCCTAAGAATCGGAAAAGAGTCCAAAAAGTCAAGAAAAGAGCAAAGGGCTTCGCACAGCTGGGTTTGCTACCTCAAAACCCACATGCGAGCCGCAAATCTGACAATGAGACCGCAAACTAAGACAGATTTCTGGGCAGAAATCTATGCCAGAAATGCGGCTAGTATGCGACCGCATACTGAAAATGCGGATCGCAAATCTGACCCTCTGTATCGCATAGTGTGATAGATTTCTAGGCTGAGATTTGCGACCAAAATGCGAACCGCATGTCGTTTTTGCGGCGGAAATGCGATCACAGATTTGACAGGCGTCAGACACGTGTATTATTTATTTGCCAATTAAGGAACAAGTATAAAAAGCTCCAAGGTCGGTCAAGGGAGCTATTTTCATCTTTACCCAGACCTCCCCAACAGAAACTAAGCCCCACGACCCTTTCTCAAAGAATCCCATGAACCCTAATCGAATTTCTCCTAGAGATTGAAGAAACTAAGGAGAAGCCCTAACTGATTTCTCCTTCTCTCAAGCCCTAATTGGGAGTGAGACTTAGAATTGAAGAACCAAGGAAGAGGGCTAGTTAATCAGACATGCAAGGTAAGTTACTGCTTTCTCCTACATTCTTTTTCTTGGGGATTCTTGGAAATATATTCTATGCATGTAAGAACTCATGGGAATGGTGAATGGAAGCCATGGGTTCAAGTTAATTACTGCTAATGGATTGGGTTATGGGTGTTTTGGGTTGTTGTTGAGCTGCATGTGTTATAACTATGTTTGTGAAGTTTTAGAAGAAGAAGAAGGGTGTGGAGAAGCACCATACGAATTTAGGGGATTGTGATTAATGATAGCTAAAACGCTTGCAGGGTAACGGTCGAATTATTCTTTATTTGTAGACTAAGGAATTGTAACAATTACGTAGCTTGAGGAACTGGTGCAGTATATACCAGGTATGTAGGACTATACCATTCTTTCTTTTGCACGACTCCGATTATACACATGAAATGAACGAACCCTCAAGGATACTCTATTCTTAGAAGCTAGGGGTGCCTTTATTTGTTTCCCTTCTTATGGAAGGATATATATATATGTTGTTATTTCTCCGACCTTACGTCGCCATGAAAGTATGATTTATAAGAGTCCAGCATGCATTGTATATGTTTCATCCTACCGAGCCTTATGGTGGCCGGGTATGTTGTTACCGAGCCGCGCTATAGTCGGCCGGGTATGGCACCTATTGCGCAACTATATGTATGTATATGTTTCATCCTACCGAGCCTTATGAAGGCTGGGTATGTTGCTACCGAGCCTATGAAGGCCGGGTACGTTGTGACCGATCCTAATACGGTCGGGTATGATATGATGATGATGGAGCCCACAGAGGCGTATGTATATGATGATGGTAAGGCCCACAGAGGCATATGCATATGATGAATTTAAAAAGGATATAAATATATATGTATGTATATGCATATGCACATCAGGCATTGTTATAGTCGCTCTCAAGGTATTTCGGTTGGTACAGGTTATATGTTTCTTATTTCGACTCATATTACTGTTCTTATAATATGTTTCCTGTCTTACATACTCAGTACATTATTTGTACTGACGTCCTTTTCTGTGGACGCTGCATGTCGTGCTGCAGGTCCAGGCAGACAGATAGACATGGCTCCCCCTCCGCAGTAGGCTATCCAGTTCAGCAAATATTGGCGAGATCCCTCCTTCGGACTTGCCGTAGTTTTGGGTATGCATTTTGTTATTGGCATTATGGGCATGTCAGGGCCCTGTTCCGACGTAGGTTGCATGATGTATGTTCCAGTAGAGGCTCATAGACAAGTGTCAGTTTATGCATAGACAAGCATTGGGTTATGTATAGACAATGGGATGACTTATGTACAGTTGGAATTGCCTTGTCGGCAAACGTATGTATTTTGCTGTATAGTTTTGTATTACAGCCTTGTTGGCATATCATGTATATAAGTATGTTCATATCATGGTATGATATTTCAGTTCATTATGATTATTGTTCGAGATTGTATGTGTATGATAAGCCTTATAGATAATAAGGAAAGTTAGATGAAGGGTACACCGGTACCCGTGGAGTAGGGTCCGGTGGGGGTCGCGGCCCTCCGGTTGGGTCGTGACAATTATGAATGAAAATTTTTCTTGATCCTCCGGGTTCATTTTGATTTGGTTGTACCCGGAATATGCATCTAGGAAACTCATCAGCTCGTGCTTGACCATTGCATCGATCATTGGATCAATGTTTAGTAATAGGAATGAGTCTTTTGGGCATGCGTTATACAGATCCTTATAATCTATGCACATGCAAAAAAATTTATATTCTTTATCGAAACTACTACTACGTTAGCTAACCAGTCGGGATACTTTAGCTCCAGGATTAAACCGATATCAAGCAATCGAGTTACCTCTTCTTTGACAAACCTGTTTCTGACCTCGGCAATAAGGCATTTCTTCTGCCTTAACTGGGGGGATGTTAGGATCCATGCTTAACTTATGCACGGCCACCTCTGGCGGAATACCTGTCATATCCGCATGCGACGATGCAAAACAGTCAACGTTAAATTTAAGAAATTTTATAAATGTTAACCTGAGCTCGGGGTTTAATCCTGTCCCCTAGTGGAACTTCCACTCTAAGAAATTTTGGAACAACGCGACTTCTTTGAGCTCCTTTGCTGTGGATTTGGTTGCGTCTGTCTCCTCTAGTACCTGGAAATATCTTGGCACCTGATAAGACTTTGAAGACTCCTTCCCCTTATCGACTTCGTTTGGCTCGGGAGCAGGCGTCGGCACCTATAATTGCTATGCTGCATGTTACTTCCCTTTATTACTGGAAATCGAGATTGCGTTCATCTCCCTTGCCGCCGGTTGATCTCACCTTATTTGCTTAATTCCTTCGGGAGTTGGGAATTTCAAAAGTTGATGGTATGTTGATGGCACAGCCTTCATCTCGTGCAGCCATGGCCTTCCAGGAATGATGTTATAGCCCATGTCGCCGTCTACTACTTCAAACAGGGTCGTCTTCATGACCCCTTCGGCGTTCGTGGGTAGCAGGATCTCTCTTCGAGTTGCCACGCTTGCTAAGTTGAATCCCACGAGGAGCTTTGTGGCAGGAATGATGCTTCCGGTTAGCTTGGCTTGTTCCATCACTCTCCCTAGAGTAAAATTGGCTGAACTCCCTAGGTCCACCAAAAAGCGTTTAATTTTAAAATCAAAAACATTAATAGAAATTACCGGGACATCATTGTGCGGTAATAGGAGTCCATCGGCGTCCTCTTCTGTGAAGGTGATATCGTCCTCGGAGACTTCCCGGAGTCTTATGTTATGGGTCACTAATACCTTTGTCTTTTTCGCTGTCGAAAAGTTTACACCATTAAATTTTGTGTCCCCCAAAAATTATGTTAATCGTCAGACGAGGAGGATCTTCTCCTGCTTTTGAGGGTTCTATGTTATCCCGACTGCGGCCGTAGCTATTCTTAGCCCGACCGCTTAAGAACTCTCTAAGATGGTCGTTTTTCAACAATGTCACCACCTCCTCAAGCAAATGTGGGCAGTCCCTAGTCTGGTGACCGTTCGTCCCATGATAATCACACCATAGATTAGGATACCTCTGACTGGGGTCGGATCTCATCAGCCTCGAGAACCGTGCTTCCTTAATGTTCCTCATCGTCGATACCAGTTCCACTACGCTGACATTTAAGTTATACTCGAACAATCTAGGGTAGGTGGAATCTTGGGAACCTAATACCTCTTTGTCTTGCAACGATCTGTTATATAGCGAACTTATCCGCCGACCGAAAACCTTGGTCGAGTCCTTCGTCCCTTTCGTAGGGCAAAAACTGACCTCTAGAAGACCGCCAATTTGCGTCAAAATCGTCCTTCAACTTTTCCTGATTCTTCTCTTGTCTCGACCTTTGATTGATGCCGGGAAATCGAGTTGTCATCCTCTATTCTTATCTTTGATTAGTAGCGGTTGTGGACGTCTACCCATGTTGTCGCCTGGAGCTCGAGCAGACTTTCTTTCAGTTAAGCGTCAGAGCTCCGCGGATCAGCCATTTAGTAAATGCCTTAGTTACCCATTCATCTGGCATGGACGGTTGCAGCATTATTTCCTTCTGAAATATGGTCACGAACCCTCATAGCAATTCGGCCTCTTCTTGCGCAATTCTGAATATCTCGGTCTTTCGGGCGTGTACCTTCATGGCCCCGGCATGGGCCTTGATAAAAGAATCGACGAGCATCTCAAAGGAATCTATTGAGTGCTCGGGTAGAAGTGAATACCATGTCAGGGCCCCCATCGTGAGGGTCTTCCCGAACTTCTTTAGCAAGACTGACTCAATCTCGTGCGGAGCTAAATCGTTTCCTTTCACTACCTTTGTGTAGGTGGCAATGTGCTCTTGAGGATCCGAAGTCCCATCATATTCCGGCACATCTGGCATTTTGAACCGCTTCGGGATTAACTATGGTGTCGCGCTCGGTTTGAACGGCAACTGGGTATACTTCTTTGAGTCTGGTCCTTTCGGCATTGGCGGTGCACCCGAGATTTGATCCATTCGGGAATTTATTTCCCATATAATCCGCATGAGTTCGGTTTTAAAAAGATCGTTCCCATTATTGTTTCCAGATCCGCCGCCGTCGCCCCGGCCCCATCGAAGCCGACCTCACCCCTTGAGGTGTTGTTGTCAACCTTTTGTGTTATTTGGTTTGGGGGAGCTTCAAGAGGAACCGGACCTCTTCCATCCGCATTGTTGGAAGCACCCGACAAAGCTTGTTTCAACTCTATCATGACCTGATCTTGTCGTGAAAGATGGCCTATAATGGCCTTTTGTTGCTCCCTTAGAATTCTCACTGTTTCCACAACGTGCTCGTCTTCAGCATCATCGGGAGTTGCTTCTCGAATGTGTCGTGGATATTGCCCGCCATGGACCGGCGTAGCTATGTCTTCCTCGTTGCGGGTATCACTGATCGAATCTTCGTGCCGAGGCGTATTTCCTTGTGCCTCAACGTTGTGTGTAATGTTGACATCATTATTTGCCGTTTTCTTACGATTTTTCGCTAAGAAACAAAGAATTAAACAGGTTAGTGATAGATGCAAGGATCAACTCAATTACGAACTGTCTAAGCCCCACGGTGGGCGCCAAACTGTTTACCCGTAAAACGATACAGTTGAATTTGTATGTAGTTTATAGACAAACGGATTGATTTGATCCCAAAATGATAAGTAAGAAAGAATACAAGACTTAGCATTGAAATTGAGATAAGACAGCAGATAGCTTGGTTTCGGGAGCAGAGCTTGTGAAGGCAATAATAAGAATATCAATAGACAAGAAATAAAGTGTTATTAAGTTTAAAATAATATGTAGCATAAGCTTGTTAGAAAATTCGTGATCTTACAATGGCTGTTGAAATCAATATTTATAGTTGCACCTAGGAAACAAGGTCCTAGGATCAAGCCCCTCTTAAACGACAATTATGGGGGCCATTAAATAATGTGCAACGGTAGGCTATGAATGCTAAAATTCTCTATAACGGGCTGTGTACTTAATACTGCAGAATATTATTCATTGAATGCTATTGGGTTCTTCATTAGCAATATTCCTTTCGGGGGCTTCCCGGTGCCAACGAAAACTGCTGCCCCCGGTCTTGGTTTCCACCTGTCTCACTTTCCGTCTGTCTCCAGTTTCATGTATCGCTCTATTATACGGGTATTTAATATTTACCCATACAAATTTAACTTTCTTTTCATATAAACAATATTTATTTAAAATTGCTATATTCCCCTAGTCGTGGTGTACATCGTCGGCACGTATTTTTTAACTTAATATTCTAGATCACCTTACTTTCCTATTTGGCTAACAAAGGACAACTAACACAAAATGCTTTTCCATTTTTATTGAAGTAGAAAAGGAAAAAAGAAAAAGTCAGTGCTTGTTCTAGCGCCTTCTTGGACTAAAATTATTTTTATTATCGGTATATAGTAGTTAAATCTAATTTACAAAAGAATATTCGAGTAGGAACCTACTAGAAGGACTTAATTAGATAAAACAATTATGTTGAACCTCACCTTCTCTTAGTATTATTTTGTTAAAATGGTCCAATCATGTGACAGCATCTATTTAACCTCAAAATCGAATAACAATTGAATTTATAAGTGATTTTAAGGATACGTGATTTAATTTGATACTAAACGATAAATCAGATTGCAATTGAAATAAGTAATGAAAAAGTAAATGCTATTGACGAGAATAATAATATATTGCTTTGGGATGCGTGTTACAATGTATTTTACAAGTAATCAGACCTCATTTATAGAATAGGAGAGTCCTACTTTAGGTACAATTCTATAAAAGGTAAAAATTTCCTAGTTTGTTGATTTGCCGGTTCTTTATTGATACGTGCCGCGATTCCCGCCGAAGTATCTAACTGGTTATGGATATTTCGGCATTCCGTTATTTCGGTCTTCTGTTGGTTATACCAGCAATATTTCCTCGAGCTTATTCGAGGTCGGGGTCGATTCCGGGATCATGGGCTCAATGTTCTCGAGGATGGACATTCTGACTTCGTGTTCTGGTTCGATGAGACTTGGGGTCAATTTTCAACCCTTCGCGTTTCGAGCCCGATTTCGACCATATACAGCATGGACTAGTCCCATTTCGCACTGCTTATTAGCCAAAAAAAGAAGAAAAAAAAAAAAAAAAGTTCCGTATCCCTTTCTTCTTTCGTCGCCCTTGGTTTTTTATGGTTATGTCTTTCAGAGTTTTTTTTAGAGAAAGAGTAAAATATATATATATATATATATATATATATATATGTAAATGACCTCAATAATAAGACAATTTTGAGCGAACTAAAATAGAGGTTATTTTAAAGAATCAAATAAACAATAGGGTAGAGGAGGTCAAAGGTGCTATGGACATCTCACTACTAGAGAATAATTCCATTTCATTTTAATTAGCTCAATTTAGCAAAATCGTGTAGGAAAGTTTATGAATTACTCTATTTTATTGTTTAGAAATCTTGAATAGAATTGAAAAGGTAAAAAGAAAAAATTAAAACAAAAGAGAAAGAAAAAACAAATAAGTACATGATTAGGTCACTCTAATCTCTTTATTCGTTTTGATCTTGTCTCATTGTGCTTCAATATATTTACTGCCAGTACCTAGAATACCTTTAGGTTCGTTTGTTACAACGGTGAGATATCCAGAATATTTTATAGGGTGAATATTTCATGAGATTAATTATCTGTAAAAATTCTTTCGAGATTAGCTAATATCCTAAATTAAGTATAAATAAAGTTAATCCCAAATTCTATCTTGAGATTATTATTCTTATCTCATGTACCAAACGATTTAATTTAAATTATTCTTCTATTTTTCGGCCGCATAAATCGAGTATTTGTTGGGGACTGTATATGAGCGTATTTTCAGAACTTCAATTCTCCATCTCATAAAAGATAGACGTTCCCTATCAATTTTACAGGGGGGAAATGTGATTTCCCTGACGTCTTTCTACACAATCTTTTTGAAATTTAATTTAAATGCGTATTGAGGACAAAAACAATAAAGTGACTGTAGTTTAGTGGTGAGAATTTTACGTTGTGGCCGTTGAGACCTGGGCTCAATCCCAGCAGCCACACTTAAATTTTTTTTTTCCCCGTGTTTCACAAGTTTACCCCGATAGAATCAACATTAACATTTTATAAGAAGTTTTTCCTTTTTTCACATAAAATTAATTTCTAGGCAATTACTGCAATGGGATTCAGCTGAAATAGGAAATCTACATTTTTTAAATCCACAATTTTGGTTAAACACCCCATAAGTCCAAATTTTGAAACATAAAAATCATATCATATGTTATACAATAAAAACGACAACAGGTAATAACGGCTCAATTCCAAATTCTCATAGAGATCAACTATATTAATCTTTATGATTATATCGCTCCAGTCAAGCTAATCTCAAACAAATATTAGGCCATATCAAAAATTAAAATACTAGATATATGTTTTGTAGTTTCTATTAGTATATAAATCCCTACAGTCTACAATATATAATTATATATCATACGAGAATTAAGAATATGAAGAATTGAATGCAATTATTTTACTCCTTTCTCAAAATAAATGAATTCATGATATGTGTTCAGGCATTAATTTTTGTATTATTACTTCTATAACTTTATGAACGTATTTTAGATGAAAAAAATTTCATACATAAAAGTATTTTAAATGTTTAAACTGTCATAATCAAAGGAAACATGCTTAACAATGCATAAATTTACCAAAAAATTCTTAGATTAGTTCAATTTCGTATGCAAATATTTCCTCCAATTCTAAGAGCCGGTAATTGATCCTTTAAACCTTTTTAAACAAAAATGAGTTCATGTTTCGTTATATTAGGATCCATACCCGTAGTTAGGGGTGTCAATGGTTAGGTATGGCTGGTTATTTTAAAAAAATTATACATATTAATTTTTTTGGTTACTCTATTTTGTATAGCCAAAATTCAACTTTTCGAAATCGTCTCAATCTTTTCGTTTTTTTTCGGTACTAGTACGGTTTAATTTTTAATTTTTTTTAAATATCATATAAGAGTCGCTAGTTGATTTAAAACGTGATAACATGTGAACTTGCATAAGACTAAGGCAAAAAACTTTAGATATTTTTTTACTTTTTATAAGGTGGTAAATCGAAGGAATGTGAAAAATGAGTAGAAGAAAGATTCATTCCACTATTCTATAATAAATTCAGTAGAGACAAGCACATATAAATAATACGAGATGAAATACATTAATCAAGTTGGTATTCAAGATTAGTGTCTATTACAAAATCAATGGTGTGTGCAATCACTTTTATCTATTTTATATGTCTAGCATGACATGAAAACTTGATATGTATCTAAAGTCTATTTATATGGCTTATATGACTTAATTTATATGGCAATCCCTAAAAGATTTAAATCATTTAAAGCATATACAATTCTTGGTCATGAGGTACTACATCCTAAGTGTAATTTGTGCACATATATATCTTGCTATAACTATAAGCATGATAATATGATAGCGAGAATTTTTTACCTCTATAAAGATATTGAAAATGCCTTTCCACGACATTATATGAATATATTACATATCTAGCAAGAATGATGGTTCAAGGTGCAACATATTCATTCAAGTTAATATGGATGATTTGTTTATCAAATATCTACCAACGATCTTTTGAAGATGGTGCACAAGATTGGAATGTGAAGGCTCAAAGATGTGAAATCTCATCAGGGGTAGTTAATACTGTTGTACTCTTTTTTCCTTACAAGGTTTTGTCCTACTGGATTTTTCTTGCAAGGTTCTTAACAAGGCAACCAAAAGGCGTATTGTTAAATATGTGTACTATTTTTCCCTTACTAGAAATTTTTTCCACTAGGTTTTACTTTAGTTAAGGTTTTAATAAGGCACATTATCTGTTGAATAAACATTCAAGAGGGAGTATTATAAATATTATTTTATTTAGAGGAATTTTCAGAAACCACTATTGTGTAGTGACTATTAAATTCCTATGGCTAACATATACATAATTAATTCTTATAGCTACTATTCAGTTGTTATGGTAGTGTATTCGTTGTATTCATGAATACAGTAGCAAAAATCGTCTAAAAACAGGAGAATCCAGCTATAAGCGACTGTATTCAAATGTATTCGCGCCATGTATTCATGAATACAATAATAACAATCACCTTAAAAATAGGTATGTCCAACTGTCTTATAATGGAAAGAGGATTAATTAATGTGATGCACTCCTAATATAACTCAACAAAATCAATTCTAACACGCCTCATCATCTACAAAATTAATTAGAATGATTTTTCAGACGCTAAACACAAAAAATAAAGCATTGTCAATTCAGTTTCAACATAACACAATCTGCAGAGCTTCAGATATTCAATCATTTTCTTTTCTGGTATAGTTCAAGGTTTTGATTTGACCGTCATTGATAGGAATTTTTTCTGCCTGGCATTCATTAATACAAGTATTCATAGAATATTTAGTAATTCGATTTTTTATATGGCAATCTTAACAATGCTAATTCGTCATTCTGGGAAGTGGAACAATGAAAATTGTTATGTTGATTATTCGATTTAGGGGATATTGAAAGCATATAGTAAATCGAATATTCCCTATTTATTGAAATCATGTATTCAACCGGTATAATGTATAGTTAATACGCGTTATACTCTTTTTTTTCCTTTCAAGGTTTTGTCCCACTGGATTTTCCTTGCAAGGTTTTTAACGAGGCAACCAAAAGGCGTATTGTTAGATATGTGTACTCTTTTTTCCTTACTAGAAATTTTTTTTACTAGATTTTACTTTATCAAGGTTTTAATGAGGCACATTATCTGTTTAATAGACATCAAAGAGGGAGTATTATAAATAGTATTTTATTTATAAAAATTTTCAGAAATCACTATTGTTTAGTGGCTATTAACTTCGTATAACTACATATACATAATTAATTCATATAGCTACTATTTAGTTGTTACGGTAGTGTATTCGCTGTATTCGCGCTACCGTATTCATGAATACAATAGCAAAAATCGCCTAAAAAATAGGGGAAGCTAGCTGTACACGACTATATTCAGATGTATTCGCGCCATGTATTCATGAATACAGTAACGACAATCACCTTAAAATAGGTTTGTCCAGCTGTCTCATAACGAAAAGAGGATCAATTAACGTGATACACTCCTAATATAACTCAACAAAATGAATTCTAACAAGCCTCATTATCAACCCAATTAATTAGAATGACTTTTCAGACGCTAAACACAAAAAACAACGCATTGTCAATTCAGTTTCAACATAACACAATCTGCATAGCTTCAGATATTCAGTCAAATTTTTTTGTTTTTTGTGGTATAGTTTGAGGTCTTGATTTGACTGTCATTGATATGAATTTTTTCTGCCCGCCATTCATTGATACAAGTATTTATAGAATATTTAGTAATTCAATTTACCATATGGCAAACTTAACAATGCTAATTCGTCATTCTGGGAAGTGGAACAATAAAAATTATTATGTAGAATATTCGATTGAGGGGATATTAGAAGCATATAGTAAATCGAATATTCCCTATTTATGTAAAGCATGTATTCACTCGGTATAATGTATATGTTATTTTAAATTTGGTGTAATGTATGAGAAAGTTACAATGTGATACCTTAATACATGTATGAATATAGCCTGTAATATGAATATTTATTGAAAAGCATGTATTCATGCATAAGGTATGTAATCAACCTACTGTATGTATTCAGTTGTATTTACTGTTGTATTCAGTGTGTTTCAATATTTATTTTTTACTATTGCATTCATTATATTCAACATTTGTATTCACTATATTCACTATTTTGTATTCAGTGTATTCAGTTATATTTGTTTTAACAATATTTTAGTTATTCCTAATACATGTTATTACGGATGTATTCAGTATATTCCATCGGTTATGTTCATTGTATTTCTATTTGTGTTCAGTGTATTTTACTGTATTCACTGTATTTCAAAATTAAATGTATTCACTGTTTATATTCTGTTTATTTCAGTGTTTATATTCAGTGTATTTCAATATTTATATCCTATATTCATGCATATTGTATGTACTCTATGAATTCATGGACAAATACATGTTTTGTACATATGTCCAAAAAATGATGTATATATATATATATAATAGGACATGTATATATACTGTAAATGGTTAAATACATTATTAGAATTTAATTCAAAATACATTTGAATACAGAATACAACTATGTATATATGAATACACAAATACAAAAATATAGCAGAATACATACATGGACCTGTATATATTGTAAGTGGTTCCTGTACATTTAGTGTATTTAATCGAAGTTTTTACTAGACTTCAAAAATAGATAAATACAATTAAATATGAATACATTGATTACAGAAAGATCTAAAAAAATTCAGGTATTAAGCATAACTAAAATACTGTTAATACAACTATATTTGATTACATTATTTTCAGCACTTTTAAAAAAACAGTAACATTAAAATTGATTCTTGAATCATGAGAATTTTGAATACAGAAGTATATCAAAAAAAGAAAGGATGTATTCATAATAATAGTTGTATTAAGACAAAAAATACATTTACGTATTCTAAACAAAAAGGTAGCGTAAAACCATGATCAATTCAGTAATAAGCTGAAAATACAATCTGTAAAACAGAAAACTATTCTATAACTATCTTCACTGAAGTATCCGATTCTGTGATTTGCCTAACAATCTTTCCTGGTGTTCCATTATTGCTTATCGCATCGGCGTCTAACTTCTGCATAGCATAATCCCCAAGGAGTGCACCGTATCTTAGCCAGAGTAAATTAAAAATGAGTCAATAGAACTTTCTTCAAGCTCTAGAACCATGAAGCAGCTGAACAACTGATGTTGAACCTCACAATGCTTCATACCGCGGAATATACCAAAACAGGTAGTACCAAATAGTTTATACTTCTATGTCAGTGTTAGTGTAGGAATTGATATGCGGCGATGAAGTAGGCAGGAGTTTAACAACGAATTCTATTTCCTGCATACAAACACAACAAAAAAGATAATTACATGCTTGAAATACATATGGATATAATTAGGTTGGTACATTACTTTAATTACTTTTAATGTAGGTTGTTTATGAGTTCAAATACACACACACACACACACACACACACACGCACATATATATATATATGTATACATATATACATATATATACACATATACATATATATATATATATGGAATACAATATTTTTATTGTCTACAAAATATAGTACATACAAATAGTGAATATATGAATACAAAACTTAGACATGAATACATCAAAAACATTGATTATGACAAGAAATAACTTTGAGTTATGGCAATAATAATAGAACTGTTGGTGCATTTAAAATTGTTGTGTTATGAATTCAAATACATACAAATACATCTAAATACAAAAAATGAAAAACAAACTAAAATCAGTGTATGCGGACTCAAATATATATATATATACATCTAAGAATACCTTGTCCATCCGTGTATCCGAGCTACTTCCTTTAGCGACCTCTGTTCCCTTGCTCCCAGAAGCAACATCGACAAGTTTTCTTCTCTTTTTCACATTTAAGTTTTGTATAGAAACTTGAGAAACATCATTGACTTTTTCGAAGATTTCTCATCTTGACCTTGTTTCATAGGGTCGTTGTGTATTTTTGTTCGCCTTTCAGCTTTCATGGTTGCTGATGAACCTGCAAATACGGGTTCTTCTTGTGTGATTTGCAAACCGAAAGATGGCTCATCAAAATTGAGTGCTTTAATGAGTATACCTCGTGTAACCCTCTTCGGAATTGTTGAATCTGTCTTTGAAGAGGAAATTTGATGTTTTATGCTGAAAACCTAACAATGGTGAAAATTTAAAAAAAAAAAAAAAGGAGTGAAGAAAAAAAGAAGAAGCATGAACCCGCCAAAAACGCAAAAACTTTAACACTTACCACGAATTTTTGGAGCAAAAACGGTGAAAGTGAGAGAGAGAGAATCGTGCTCTAACAATTAGTACGATCTTGTTATGTGAGAGAGAGAGATCGTGGAGAGAGAAAGAAGAAGTATTTTGCTGAGATTTTGAGAGAGAATAACTGAAAGAATGAGAGAGAAAAACAAAAATAGCGTATTTAATGCCTTAACGGTAGTGGATACCATAAATACCTATTTTGCTATAAAAAATAAATGGTAACTATTATAAAATAATATTTTAAAAGGTTTTGATTTATAATAAATATGGTGTATACCTTTGATATATGAGATAAAATTTTCTTTTATTTATGGTGAATGTCTATAGTTTAGAGAGATTTTAGAGTTTGTTACTTTGTGGCTAAGGGTGTGTTTGGTATGAAGGAAAATATTTTTTAATTTTTTCATGTTTGGTTGGCTTAAATATTTTGAAAAACATTTTCCTCATGAACTCATTTCCCTATCAAGAGAAGGGAAAATATTTTCTAAAACTCCTAACAAGAGAAGAGAAAATATTTTCCAAAACTCCTTCTCAACCTTCCCCACCCTATTCCCCAACCCCACCAAACCCCACCAACCCACCCCATCCACCCAACCCCAACCCTAGCCCCC
>MCJB01025059.1:101437-170758 GCA_002018475.1 Nicotiana obtusifolia | reverse complement strand
GGGGGGGGTGAAGAGAGTAGCATAAAAAAAATATTTTCTACTCTCTAATCAAATACTAGAAGATATTTTTTGGAAGAAGTTTTTCACTCACCAACCAAACAAGGAAAAATAAGTGATAAAACAACTCATTTTCCATGAAAACATTTTCTGGGAAAATATTTTCCATGAAAAATATTTTTCTTCATTCCAAACACACCCTAATCACTTTTCCCCTATAAATAGAGGGGTTCTATTCCATTTTAATTCATTCAAAATTAATAAGAATTCTCTCTCTCTACTTTTCTCTGCGATACTCTTTTCTTCTTTTATTGTTTTATAACTTCTTAATCATACGAGAGGGAGGGTATCAAATATCTAGTTGCTTCCCACTCAAGATCACTGGACTACCTTGTGACTTGCTATTCAAGATGTTAAAATTAATTTAATTATAATAGGAGTAACACAATATGTTTGAGAGATGGAACTTTGGATGTTAATTACATGTATTCCCAAGGCCTGAGGAAAAGAGTTTAATGTGTTCTTATCATTAAATTGAATATATAAACTATATTCATTTATAAATTTATTAGGTACGGTTTGAAATTTTTTGTTTTATTTTTAAAAAAATAAAAACCTATCTTAATTATTGATACAATTATAGATTTATACAAAAATTTACGATTTTATTTTTTTTTAAAAAACTCATTATCAGTTTAATATAATACGGTTCAATCGATTTAATCAATTTATAAAAATCCATTAGAACTCCTAGCCGTAGTCCGTGGGAAAGCAAACAAGGACGAAATTCACAAGGTAATCTTTCAAGTTCCAAAAAGTCCCCAAAAGGGAGCACTTCTGAGTTGTAGCCAAGAAGCCAATTGAGACCACTTTTTTCTTCAACAAAAGAATAAAATGAGGATTAAGAAACAAATTGCTATGATTTATTTGCATAATTACTTTCTTATTCGTGGCCTCTTTGCTGCTACAGTAATCATTTTTCATTTGTTCCTCGTGGTTGCTTGCTCTTGAAAAATATTGGAAAAAATCATACTAATTGCGGAAAGGGCCTTTTATTTTTGAAATAGACAGCAATGTAGTTAACGTCTCCAATCATAGATTCAAAAAATATTACATTAGATTGCTTTTCATTATTTCGAGTTATATTATATGAAATAATCATTTATATAACTTAACTGTATAAAACTTTTTATGCTATTAGTGCATGAAATTTATACTCTATTCTTTTTTCTCCATTTGAGGTCGAGTTAGATCTAAGTCTTTATCATTTACGCTTGATTTAGTACTAGGAAAGCATTTAGAATTACATAGTAGGTCAGTTCACTCATAAAAGGAAAAGGAAGTATATAATCTTTCTGTAACAAATTAAGTGGAAGACGCTTTAGAAACAATGATTTGATTCAATAGAAATTTACACCTTTTTCCTTTCTCAAATTGCACATCCAAGTGTTAGTTTAGGGAACAATTACTTCAGTTTCAGCCTTTGGTTTCAAGATTTCAGAAAAGCAGAAAGTAGAAATAATGTTTTCCTCCTTTTAAAAAAAAGGCCAGTGATATATAAGCACGTGTGATTAAATAATCATAAGCTCTTTTGCTTGCTTAGCTCTGTAGTTCTCAAATTTGACCATATCACAAGCTTTCCTTTTTTTTTTTTTTTAAACCACTTTTTAAGGATCTATGGGCATTTTCATGCTTAAATAAAGTAAGACATTTAAATAACAGGAAAAAGTTTGTAGGTGGAAATGGCAAATTTCTTGTGACTTAACTCTTAAGGTGCCTTGGAAAGTAGATGGAATTAATCAAAGTAAAAGAATATAACAAAGAGAAGGAAAATGATGGAGGAAAGTAAGTTTGTTTCCTTTGTTGTTAGGGAAAGGAATTTAGAGAGGAAAAAACTTGTTAGCTTTCTCTTTTTGCTAATCTTTTTTTGTTAATAGTATAAAATATTTTATTTTTCCTTTTTGAACAAAATAGCTTTATTTTCATTTGTTCATGAACCCATACGGATATAGCTACTTCTTTCATAAATAACCCACATTATCAAGATTTGTTATCAATCCTAAGCCAAAAAAAATGTTATTAATAATAACTTATTATTCATATTCATATGCACCTTTTAGCTTTCCTAGAGGAGAAAAGGATGTTCAAGTTTGGAGTTTCCAACCCTACATCCTTCCTTTCTTTTTGTTTTTGGTTTCATTAAAACTACCTATTCCACTCATAAAACATTCAGAAATCTTTTAAAAGAAATTACAAACTATCCAAACACATCTATTTTGCACAAACTTTTCTTCTAATTTTTAAAAAAAAAGATCTTTTCAAAAAATGGTTCAAACAGCTCCTATTTTGAAAGCCAATTGTACTTCTAATTTTTACCACTTAAAATACATCATTGTTTCATCAAATCTACATCATTATATTAGTTTGTGAGTTGTGTGCGGAAGCAGATCTATGTTGCGGATGGGCCACCGAAAGTCCGGAACCATTAGTTTCGACAAAAATTCTCATATATATTTTATATATATATATATATATAAAAAAAAAAAGAAGCTATGAGCCCTATATAATTTACTTGACTTCCTCAAACACAAAAGTTGGACGAAAGTATTGGTTGAATAAATTGCGCAAGTTCCTTACCTCACTACTCGGGTCTCGGCCTGCGTTTGAGATCTAGCTGGAACAACTTTTTTTCTTTTCTTTTCTTTCTACTTTTTATTTTTTCCGTAACTCAACGGTAGTTTATACTTTAAGTCAACTAGTTTATTTATTTCCTATTATCTGTTTTAAATTCAATTATAGTTTAGTTTTAGTACATAATAATCAATTTAATTTAAAAAATTTCAAACCCCTAATATACTTTAAGTCAAGTGCTCTATTTATTTCTTTTTATCTTTCTTGAATTCATTTATAGTTTAAAATTGTACACAATAGTCAACTTAATTTATTATTCTTTTTAAAATTCATTCCTCAAAATCAATAGTATTATTCTTTTCTCTTTCCATATTAGAAAAAAATATAAAACTCTTCTGCCACAGTTGGCGAGAATGGGATCGCCGGAGTGTTGAGATACCTGTGGAGTATATTAGAGATGATCAGCCGGGTAAACAACCTGAGCCACACGATGCTCCTCGTGATATAACGTCTTGCGACAATCACTTCGAGAAAGTAACGAGCATCTTGTCAAACTCTAATTCGGCAAAAGCGACCGAGAGTTTATGACTCTTTTTCAGTTCTTTAAAAACTTCTTCGTACTTAAATTTTGCATATATTATCATAATCATTAATTGTTCTTAAAAAATTCTACATCGATAATTAGCACATTTAAAGAGGGGCAAAATTTGAATAGTCATTCAAGAACTAAATTTAATGAGTTTGTTGGCCCATTTAACCCTTGTCTTAACTAGCATGCCACATGATTTGGCAGGGAATTGAAGAACTCTGAAACTGACAATTATAGAGAAAATGCAAATTGAATTAAAATTTGTGTCCCACCCACATGTTCCTCTGTGGAGCAAAAATCCAATTTTATGATATTTAAAATTTTCTTTATTTCCATACTCGAATGGTCCTTTTCAATCATTACCATTACCAAAAAGCTGTCCTTTCTCTTCCATTTATTTAAAATAGTAATAAAATTATTGTATTTAACAGAAACTTCTTGAACAACCAACACCTCGTGCTAGATTTTACTCATGTATTTAAAATCTATTCCCTTAAAGGGAAAAGAAAAAGGTTGACTGGATCTTTTTTCCCGCACTATCGAAAAAACAAAAAGAAGATTATTAATGAGATTGGAGACGCAGCCTAATTATTCTGAGTTAAATCCAGTAGTCCCTTTTTAAGTGTCCATCCTACAAGAAATCGAAGAAAGGGAATTAATTTAACTATAATTTTATTTGAATAAATTTTATAAATTATATTTTTAATATGAAAAGAATGCAAGTAATCTTTTGCAATTTTGATTAAATTATGTAGACTGTATATGCATTACGCGTATAATTATACCTCATCAATACAAGGTACTTTGCGTACAGAAATCACAACATAAAATTACTTTCACCTACTAAAAGACGAAGTATAATAATCAATACATTTGTCTTTACTTGCCTAATTGTGTATTCATAAAAAACAATTAGTTAAACTTTACGAACAATGGTTGAACAATGTTAATGTAGCGATAACTTGCATGAAAATTTTCCTTACAGTTTTTAGTGGAAAATAAATATGGACATTTGTATTTAGTAACTGAAAGAGTATATTAAATATTCTATGAAGCTATAATGAGCGATTTCTTTTTTCTTGTCATTTTTGTGGAGAATTTCAGTTTTCGAGTGAAGCTAGAATTATCTTGCAAAAGGAACACAATTTCCGACTAGCAGTAAATCCTTTTTTTCTTTTTGGGGGTTTTTGATTGTTTATTCAATACCTAATATTTGTATTAAAACTCGACTAAAACATGAGGATAATTTACTCCCAAAACTTATACAGCTTACGTACAGGAATTGGTATTTGTTCTTCACTGTTAACACATATAGGTGTCATTTGATACGGTGTATAAGAATAATATTAAATAAGATTTATTAGTAATACTGTAATTAATTATACTGAAATTAGTCATGCTGAGATTATTTCTTATCGATTGTTTGGTCTAGGTAATAAAAATAACATACATGGCATAATTTTAAAAAATTATTTGTTAACAAAAATACCCTCCGCATTATTTGAAAAAGATTTGGAAATTTTTTTGAAAGAGCAATTATATTTTTATACATACTTATCCATGTATTAAAAATTATGATATTATTAATGTCATAATTTGCTTGAATAGTATTGAACAAGTTAAAAAATATTATCGAATAAAGAATTAATAAATACGAAAGTTAATACACATATTATTTTTCTTATGTATTACGAAACGTAACGTACCAAAAAAAGGTGTTATAGCGTGCGTTAGCTGAGCTCATTGAAGCAGACAAAACTAGAAAACTAACAAACATTAACAAATTCTTGGATTGTATGCTAAATACCGTTTGCCAGCTGGTTCCAGAGATGATGTGAAATGTTACCAGATAACTGCCCCCATTAAACTCTTAAATTATTTTTAAACAACATGTTTTTGCAGAAGAGTGCTATTGATAACATTTGATTGTAATTTGTAGTTTTGTCTTTCTGGCGGTGGCATTACTCTAAGGTAGACAACAAACTGGTAGAAGCAGCATTTGGTTGTTTGTTTATTTGCATTATCTTCATTTTTGGGAATTGTTAATAGATAACACGAAATATGAATGAAATATTTTAACTAGAAACAATAATTGAATTAAGATAAAATTTTCACTCTATTGGTCTACTCTCTTAAATATTTACTTTGGTCAACTTAGCCATAGGATTTAATTAAGTTTAAGTTGAGACATCATTTCCAATTCAAATAGCTACGTACAAAATCTTGACAAATAAGAAAAAATAAAAGTATTCAACAGAGAGACTTCCTCTCTATAGTATGCAAATTACTATGAGTAAAATACTAGTTGGGCTTATAACGTAATAAATAAGATTTCTTCACCCAAGTATAGGTCTAGAGTCGAGCCTTGAGAATAAAAAAATATATAATAGAAGTGCTTCCTCCTTTAATAAGTCTTACGCGGGACAAATTAAAATTTATCAGCTCTAGTGCGACTACTTTACACTAGATAGGAAACCAAGAAAAAACATATTGAGTAAAACAACTCCATAAATACAATTAATCATATCCGTTTTAACTACCCTTAGTTGAATTATATCCATGTAGTTGGTAGTATTATGTATTTCTATTCTTCTATTTCTAAGCTGAACAAGGCAAATATTTCTTTCCAGCAATTTCTCATTAGCTTTATTTCTTCTAATGTTATTTAACTTATTACTTTTAATTAATGGGCTTTTTTTTTTGGGTAAAAAGGAAGAACTGAAAAATCAATAACTGAAACTAGCATAGCATTTTACGGTTTAATATCTGTTAGATAAATCCAATATACCCTATAAAGTAAAGAAAAGAAAAAAGAGAAATACAAGACAAGACTATTGGACCGGTGAACACGGTCCTTGGACTTTTCTCTTGATTATAGAAAACGAAACGAGGACTTAAAAAAAAAGAATTGAAAAAGGAAAAAAAACTAAGAGGAAAAAATACCAAGAAGGAATTTTGATATTTTCTAATAGAAAACCAGGCACAAGAATATTTTGAAATTCCATTAGGAGAAAACGACTTTGTAAAATTCAGTATCCATAAGTCGTATAACTAGTGATTTAATGCATTGTAGAAGTAATCTGATTACTGTAATCTTTTTATGAATTGTAAAATTATATCCCCTATTTCCGTACTATTGTCTTTGAAAAACTCTTGCTACCTTTGGTATTTGAAGAAGCAAGCAAATTCAGTAAGGTAAGAAAGACAAATAGCAAAATAGGATGTAGAGCGAAGTTAAAGCAAAAGTTATAATATGAGTGTTTTAATTAACCGTAATATAGAATGTTTTTCTCAAAGTAGATATTTCAAGATAAAGTATTTATACTTATCCATTATACATTAAGTATTTCAGAATTAATATCTTATCTTAGAACTAAAAATTTCTATAGCTATATTGTTGCTAATAATCAGATTACTTTTTCAAAATTTTATCTTGATTGTGCATTAGTAATACGGGTCTAATATTTTGGTAGTATTTTTAAATTACCATGTTAAACTTTGACATTAATTATCATGCCATAGGTGTTTATGTAGCATCTTTCCTAATTGAATTTTTGTTTTAGCATTTTGTTGTAATTCTTTCTTCTTTTTGTTTTGGTAATATTTTGCTGTAAATTCATTCCACTAGATAATACGTCAAATTTCAATTTCCTATTTGTAATTTGTTCCAAAAGCATAAGGAGCAATACCATTTGATTTTTAAAAATTCTCTAGAACTGTAAGAACAAGATATTCCCCGAGCGGTCATTTGATACGATGAATAAGTAAAATTATCGTGGTATAAAAATTTAGTACCGTCTTATCTCTTGTTTAATTAATAATTCAGAAATAAATTATACCTGAATTAAAAAAAGTAAGGATAACTTATACTTGCTAGCGGGTGGAATCTCAGAATAAGTTATCCCTGGATAAAATAGTAAAATTGATAATCTCAACATTAATATAACGTACCTACAATCAATAAAATATGATATCAGGATAACTAATTCCAGTGTAATTAATCCCAGCATAACTTGTCTTCAAACCAATATTGAAGTGAAAACTACATAATTTTTTTGTGTACTCAATGTATAATTTTGTAAATTTTCTCAAAAATAAAATTTTAATGTTTAACCTACATGGAGAAAATTGCGGGACATCATAGTTAATAAATCAAAATACTTAAGAAGAATCGAAAAACATATAATTACAAAAACTATTTAATTATACAACTTGTTACACCACCACATAAAATTAAACGAATTTAACTAAACCCTAATTATAAAACCAAACCAGTAACAAACAGTAAAAAAGCCACCTGAGTAGTCATTTCTTTATCTCGTTATACTCACACTAGTCAATGGTCAAATACTATAGTAAGAAAAATAAAAATAATTATACTTACACATTACATACATTCACTGCATTCGTAACATTCCATATTAACAAAAAAAAATTCTCTCTCTTATTACTTCTTCCTCTCACCCACATAGTGAGAAATAAAACCTAGTCAGTAGGATCTGCTCACGCGGTTTAGTTTCCTTTTTGCGCTTTTACGCGTTTATTCCATTATATTTTCTGTTTGAAGATTTTCTCAATTATTGTCCTTCTATTGTCCCTCTGTAACACACAAAATATATAACATATATTCCCAACACACTAAAATTGTGACACTCCTTTTTAAAGAATTTCCAAGAAACCAGCCAATACAACTCCATAGATTAATCTTCTTTAATATTTGTTGTTAGTATAATACAATACAAACAACCAAAACAATTGTAGTGAGAAACAAGGTAAGGAAAGGAAAGGAAAGGAAAGGATAGAGTACCAAACTTTTCTTTTCCTCTTACTGGTTTCTTGATTTTTCCTTTTTTTCTCTTTTTGTGGGAATAGAGATTTAATTGCTACCAACTCTTTGTGGGGACATAACACTGAGGAGGAGGCCACCACCATTACTAATTTCTGGGCCCCACCTCAGTTCTTTGCTTATATTGTTGCATACAAGAAAGAATCACACAGAGATATGCAAGTTGGTGTTTTTTTTATCTTAACCTATATCAATAACTAAGGGGGGGTGGGGGTTGAAAAGACTCTATTCTACACATCACCCACCTTCACATTCTGTGTATCTCAGTCACTGGGTTGGTTTTGGTTTTGGCTCTTCTTTTTTATGTGTCCACATTTCAATACTATTCTCTTAACTCGTGTCATTGTAATACACTGTTTCCACTTCTTTCTTTCTTTATAGTACCACTTCCAGCCAGATTACAGTCAAGTCTTAGCTTGTTGTAAAGAAAGAAACTTTTTTTTTTGTATTTTTCTTTTACTTGTCAAATACCATTATCTTTTTGGGTACTTTTTATTGTGTAACAATATTGTAGTTTATTTCTGGGGTTTGCCCTTTTTTAATATATTGTGCATTTATCAATGTTGGGGGTCTTTTAGTTTTGGGTATTTTCTGATGGGGGGTTACTATACTCTTGAGTTTTCCAAGATTTAGTTTTTAGTGTAAAAGGTGGCTCCTTTATTGATTTTGGGCACTGAAAGGTTGAATCTTTGAGGTGGGGTTTCTGATAAATTTCAAGATTTATTATTTTCTGGGATTTTGGATTGTGAAAAATGGCGATGAATACTGGAGGGAGGCTTATTGCTGGTTCACACAATAGGAATGAGTTTGTGCTAATCAATGCTGATGAAATTGGAAGGGTAAGTCTCTCTAAAATCCTTCATTTTTGTTATATTGTGAGTTTTTCAGATACTCATTTGCCCTTTGTCGGTTCTATTTGTGGTGGGGATTAATATTTCATCTAATTAGGGTTTTTGGCAAAAAAATTCTGTTTTTTTTTTTGTAAGTAAATTTTTTGCTCTTTCTTTAGTTTCTACATCTGGATTTTTTGGTTCATTTGACTTGGAGGAGATTTGTGCTGAGAACGTATTTTGCTTTTCTACTTCTTTTTCCCTTTGTTTTCATTTCTTTCGTTTATTGGAGGAGTTAATTCAGCTGTATTTTTGTGATTGTTAGTTTTCCTTGATATTCTTTGAACATTTAATTTGAGTAGTTTTGGACTATTACTTTTATTATATATTATTGAAGGCTTTAGCTTTTTTTGTCTTATATTTTGTCAGCTTTTGTTTACTAAATGGCTTAGGCAAATTTGTTAACCTATGAAATTACAACGGTTCATTCTTTGTTTTTCTTCAATGTTCTTATGTTATTTACCTGTCCTTGTGATTCTAAGTTCTATTACTTTGTGAATAAAAGTCAACCTAAGTTTTTCTCTTTGCACTGGTGATTGGATGACTGACTGCAGTAAATTTTTTGTTGCGGATGATGTTTCTGTTGTCCAGATAAAGTCAGTGCGCGAATTAAGTGGACAAGTTTGCCAGATTTGTGGGGATGAAATTGAAATTACAGTAGATGGAGAGCCCTTTGTTGCTTGCAATGAATGTGCTTTCCCTATTTGTAGACCATGCTATGAGTACGAAAGAAGAGAGGGAAATCAAGCTTGCCCTCAGTGCAAAACTAGATACAAGCGAATTAAAGGTATGTGCGTTTTGCTGTTTTATGCGAATGTCAGAAGAAGCCCCAGCTGAGTACATCGGAAACATTACAGTTATTCAATATATATATGGGTTTGATTTCAGGTAGTCCGCGTGTTGAGGGCGATGAAGAAGAAGACGACATTGATGACATAGAACACGAGTTTGATTACGGTGTTGGGAGTTTAGGCCGCCAAGGTTCAGGTCCAGTTCCCTCTGTTTATGGGGGAAGTGGTCATGCCTGTTCATATGAAAATGCCACGTCCTCGAGACAAGATTCATCTACTCCTGGAATAGAAATACCTCTTTTAACCTATGGCGAAGAGGTAAATATTTATCCCTTTAAGCCTTTAATTTGAATAATGAAAAGAAGAAAAGCGATCACTTGAATAACCTAGAGGATGTTTAAAGTCTAATATTTTCCATTTTCACATTCCAGGATACTCAGATTTCGTCCGATCAGCATGCTCTTATAGTTCCTCCATCTACTGGCTCTGGAAGTGGGGTTTATCCAACTCCTCATACCGAGTCATCAACGTCCTGTAAGTTATTTTAGCCCATTCTTATTGTGTATTCTCTTGATTGTTGTACCTGATTACATGAGGGTGATGCAACACTTTTCTGGTGTCATAGTGCATCCAAGGCCAATGGTTCCACAGAAAGACATTGCGCTATATGGCTACGGAAGTGTTTCTTGGAAGGACCGAATGGAAGAGTGGAGGAAAAAGCAGAATGAGAAACTCCAGGTGGTCAAGCATCAAGGAAATGGTGGTGGATGCTTTCATGGGGATGATCTGGATGATCCTGATTTGCCTATGTATGTAAATAATTTTAATTTTCCTTTTTTTGGTGGTTCAATTGGTAAAAGTGCGAAGGGAAACTATGCATGTTTTTTAATAATGTACGCAGGATAAAAAGCACGATTGTTCTTCCTCATATATAAATACTGTCATTCTAACTCACTAATGTTTCAGTGAATTTTAAGCAAGCTTTTCTTAAATGCTCTTTCTCTCAGGATGGATGAAGGAAGGCAACCACTATCTAGAAAGTTGCCCATTTCTGCAAGCAAGATAAGCCCGTACAGAATTCTAATCATACTCCGTCTCGCAATTCTTGGCCTCTTCTTCCATTATAGAATCCTTCATCCAGTTAATGATGCGTATGGCTTGTGGTTAACATCGGTTATCTGTGAGATATGGTTTGCTGCTTCATGGATTCTTGATCAGTTCCCAAAGTGGTGCCCGATAGTGCGAGAAACATACCTTGATAGGCTTTCACTCAGGTAGGGTTCAGCTGTTATAATGTTTTGGGGTCTACTTGAAGTTGAGGAGATCTGCAGATTAATTTATCCTGGACTTTTGGGATAGCCTTAATGGGTTCGTTGGTTTTTAGAGAATCTGTCGTGTATTCACATGTTTTATTGTTTCAGGTATGAAAAAGAAGGAAAGCCTTCAGAGTTAGCTCCTGTCGACATTTTTGTCAGCACAGTCGATCCCTTGAAAGAACCACCATTAATCACTGCAAACACTGTTTTGTCCATTCTTGCTGTGGATTATCCAGTGGATAAAGTTACATGCTATGTGTCAGATGATGGTGCAGCTATGCTTACTTTTGAAGCCCTTTCCGAGACATCTGAATTTGCCAGAAAATGGACTCCTTTCTGCAAGAAATACAATATTGAACCCCGTGCTCCAGAATGGTATTTTTCTCTAAAGATGGACTATCTGAAAAATAAAGTTCATCCTGAATTTGTAAGGGAACGCCGAGCCATGAAGGTTTGTAGCATTTATTAATCTATCTGTTTCTTTTGACATGCATCAAAACCTGTTTCAGGCATTTAAGTTTGTTCCTTCTATATGGCTTGATCTGAATATGTTGTTGTATTTATGGCTTGCAGAGAGAATATGAAGAGTTTAAAGTCCGCATAAACGGTCTCGTGGCAACTGCTCAAAAGGTTCCGGAGGAAGGTTGGACAATGCAGGATGGAACACCATGGCCCGGGAACAATGTCAGAGATCATCCTGGTATGATCCAGGTAAGAGCAATTTATTGTCATGGATTCACTGTACAACTAACTGAGACTTCTGCTACCTTCAAACATAGTCTTTCTTCAAAAATTCTGTTGGGAAGTTATACATACATTACCCTTCTAATTTAATTGCAATTTTATCATGTACCTTTTATTTATCTTTCCCGGGTCATTCACTATATCTTCTTTGTCTTCCCATAATTTCCACCAAGTAACAGCACGGATTCGGCACTCAGTGTGTCAATTTAAAAAAAAAAAATTCCTGTCCCTGCCACGGAGCATCAAACTCTATAGTCACTAGTCAGCTAGGATATTCTAGATGAAGCCCAGGGCATAGACAGCTTCTGAGCTGCAATTTCCGCTTCTTCCGGGATTACACTTGAAAAACTATCTAGATCTTTCATTTGTGATGTTCAAAAGTCATAACAATATGCATGATTAACAAGAAATGGATGTGACCTCTCATCAACATAAAATATAGTGGAATGCTCTAAATTGGGAATACCAAAGATATTAGGTGCTATATTTCTTTTATAATTCTGTTTTTCTGATTAACTCTTCTATAGGTATTCCTTGGTGAAGATGGTGTTCGAGATGTTGAAGGAAATGAGTTACCTCGCCTGGTTTATGTTTCCCGTGAAAAGAGACCTGGGTTCGATCACCACAAAAAAGCAGGCGCCATGAATGCTTTGGTAATTCAACTGACTTATGTTCCTTAAAATAGGGAAACAAAAAGAAAATTCTTATTCATGAAAAATAGGGTGTTCTGATTTTGTCAATACTGTCTTTCCTTCTGGTATGTAGATGAGGGTTTCAGCAGTCATATCAAATGCTCCTTACCTGTTAAATGTTGATTGTGATCACTACATCAACAATAGCAAGGCATTGAGGGAAGCCATGTGTTTCATGATGGATCCCACCTCTGGAAAAAAAATCTGCTACGTGCAGTTTCCACAAAGGTTTGATGGGATTGATCGTCACGACAGATACTCAAACAGAAATGTCGTATTCTTTGATGTATGTATATATTACCCCTTGTTGCATTGACAAGATTTGAATTCTTAATCCATCTGGCGGAAACTGATTTCTTGAAAATCTTTACAGATTAACATGAAAGGTTTAGATGGTATACAAGGACCAATATATGTTGGTACGGGGTGTGTTTTCAGACGGCATGCACTTTATGGATATGATGCTCCTGCCAAAAAGAAGAAACCAAGCAAGACCTGCAACTGCTGGTCTAAATTGTGCTTTTGCTGTTGCTGCTTCAGATCGAAAACCAACAAGAAAGGGAAAACAAAGAAAGAGAAGAAGCCAAAGCACAAGGAGACATCAAAGCAAATATATGCTCTTGAAACAATTGAAGAAGGAGTTGAAGGTTAGACCGTTATGCTCTTAATGAATAATAGTTCTTGTCATTTATGCATTGATCAGTAGAGGTGAAAAGACTAACTTATGTTGCTGCATTACAGTAGCAAACGTGGATTCACGCCTGGCTTCCCAAGTGAAACTAGAGAAAAAATTCGGGCAGTCTCCTGTTTTTGTTGCCTCAACGCTTTTAGAAAATGGTGGGCTTCCAATGGAGGCCAGTACCTCATCACTTTTGAAGGAAGCCATTCATGTTATTAGCTGTGGTTACGAAGATAAAACAGAATGGGGGAAGGAGGTAAGACCCATTCATTACTTTTTTGTTATGGAAGAATGTAGTAAATTTGGTTCACTAACTCATGATATCTTTAACCTTTTAACCAGGTTGGGTGGATTTATGGCTCCGTCACGGAAGATATCTTGACTGGATTCAAGATGCATTGCCACGGATGGAGGTCCGTTTATTGTATGCCTCAGCGGGCTGCTTTCAAGGGTTCGGCCCCTATTAATCTTTCGGACCGTCTCCATCAGGTTCTTAGGTGGGCTCTAGGATCAGTTGAAATTTTGCTGAGCAAGCATTGCCCAATCTGGTATGGATATGGAGGTGGATTGAAATTTCTGGAGAGATTCTCTTACATAAATTCAGTTGTATATCCTTTGACGTCCATTCCCTTGATTGTCTACTGTTTCTTACCCGCCATCTGCCTTCTCACTGGAAAATTTATTGTTCCTGAGGTAACTCATTTCTCTTGTTCCACTATTGACCTGATAAATCTTTTAAAAAAAGAATTACTGAAAAAGCAATGATTTAGAGCATATATATCTTTCATCGGCTTAACCATATATTTAGAAATGCTTGTTTACATGCATTTCATAGCATTAGTAAGACACCTAATGATACTTCTGAATACTGAGGATCGCGCTTCCACTCCCATTTTCTGATCATTTATTTCATATTGACTTCCAATTTCCTAAATAACTGAGGTAGTTCGCTAATCGTATGTTTAAACATCTGCAGATCAGTAATTATGCCAGCATCTTATTCATGGCACTCTTTATCTCTATTGCCGCCACTGGTATCCTTGAGATGCAGTGGGGTGGTGTTGGTATAGATGATTGGTGGAGAAATGAGCAGTTTTGGGTTATTGGAGGCGCATCCTCGCATTTTTTTGCTCTCTTTCAAGGATTGCTCAAGGTTTTGGCTGGTGTGGAAACAAGTTTCACTGTCACATCCAAAGCAGGAGACGACGGGGCATTTTCCGATCTCTACATCTTCAAGTGGACATCATTATTAATCCCACCTACGACTTTGCTGATAGTGAACATGGTTGGAGTTGTGGTTGGCATCTCAGATGCAATAAATAACGGTTATGATTCTTGGGGACCCTTGTTTGGTAGGCTATTCTTTGCCTTGTGGGTTATTATTCATCTTTACCCATTCCTTAAAGGATTGATGGGAAAGCAAGAGCGAACACCAACCATAGTTGTTGTATGGTCGATTCTGCTTGCTTCAGTATTAACCTTGTTGTGGGTACGAGTCAATCCGTTTGTCTCAAGAGATGGCCCTGTGCTAGAAGTCTGCGGATTGAATTGTGACGATTAGTCTAAAATGATTCAGCAATTGATTGTTGGAATTTCCTTTCGCGGCCAGTCATTTGATGTGTAGTACTGTGGGAGGGTTTTGCAGGAAGAGATATTAATGTATACAAGGTGGTAGAATAAAAAGAGAGGAGTATAGGTGAGAAGTCATCAGTGTAGATATGAAGCAGGTGGAGCTGACACATATTCATATTTGTTTACAATTTGTTCCATTTATTCTTTTTTGTGGAATACTTCTTTTTACCTTTTGGTGTTCCCTCTATTTGTCAGTGAGTATATACTAAATCATAAAGTTATTATACCCCTCTGTAAAAGGGGCATTAAATTTGTATACTCTTTAGCTAAGAAGGTTTTATGTTCTGCTTTGTTGGACTTAAGACCCAATGTTGTCTTTGGTTATCCAAGTTTTGAAGGTTGTGTATTTCAGAAGTCAGATTAATGTTTGGTGAAGCATATTCTTGTGGGGAGCCATTCTTGAAGGTCTAAATCTGAAGTTCTGGCTTTTGTGTGTATCATCTCTGCTCATTATTTTACACATAAAGATGTGAATACTGATAATCTATGTTGTTTGGACTCTTCAAATATATTGTTGGGTGTGTGTCGGATCCTCCAAATTTAGTGTATATTTGCATCAGATTTGAAATCACATCATATGATTTGCAATATCTCCCACCAATCATAAGTTATAAGTATATGCTTATCAATGGCCTAACCAGAAAAGAGTTTATCTATAAAAATTGAATATCCAAAGTGCAAGCCACATTAACTCTTCAATAGATTAGCAAGTAAAGGGCGCAAGTATTGAATCAAAAACTAAATAATGAGTTTGAGTTATAAAATAAAAATTTAGAAAATGTGTAAGTTCCTGGAAGTGATGAATTATGCTCCCTTTTAGCTAGTCCAGAAAAAAAAAATACTGCTCCACATGTCTTTAAAAGAATATAGAAAATATACGGGTAAAACAAAAATAAATTTACACGATTTCAATACCTCATGTATAATCCATTATATTGCTTTTTAATTTCTTTTTTATAGACGATTAGAATCCTAATCAAAAGGTAAATCATATATCTGTCTTTAAGTATTACAAAATAATATTTACTTTGTTATTTTCTTAAGGATGCAAATCATTTACAGACCCAACTTTGTTTCAAAAATTAAACTCTGCCTTCAATTTTGAACAATAAATCTGCAAACATAAAGGACTACAACTGTCTCAGGTATATATTTAAGGGATTTTGTGCATCAACTCTCAAACATAAGGACTAGTTTTGTCATTTTCTTCTTTTATTCCAAAGCCAAAAACCCTTGTACACTGGTTTCCAGTTTCAACCTTTTCTTCTTCGGCGATTGAACGGCGAAATTGCTTCTCTCCATTTTCTCTGGTGATATTGTAGTTCTCATCTCATGTTTACAAGTTAATTTTGCATTATTTATTTGTCTGATTTGCTTTACTTATAATTTTTGAAGGGGAAGAAGGGAGAAATAAGATTTGGCCAAATATGGACATGAAGGAACCAAAGATGGATTTTAAATCGATACTGAAGGAGGTCGAATATCTGGGTAAGTATTAGGTCTTACTTCGAATTGACCAAAACCTAAATTCATGTGTATTTTACCTTTTGTAGGGCATGTTTCTAACATCCTATTGATCCTTTGAAACTGTAAACTGGCTGATTTTTTTTTTTCGTGATTTGTTAAACTGAAACATTCAATTGGTTTTTATATATTCTCTTGTTTAAGATTGAAACTTTAAGTGCACTTGGCTGAGTTTTATGCGGGTATGATAGCGTCCTGCACCGGGAATGAGGTTGTGGAGGAATTGAATGGTAGAAAGCGTTTGCGAGAGTCTAGACCTTCTGAATTGTGATAAAATTCTCTGACTAGTGAATGCCTGCAAATTTTGAGGAGGATATTTAGGGTAAGAGGAATAATGAGCTGAGGTGAAGACTGTTTTTTTCCTCCATGAGAACATTATCCTTAAGTAGTGACGTGAAAGAGCTTAATACAAACATCTCAGGACCCAATTCCTTTAGGACTGAACCCAACGCTCAGTGATAAATGTCTTTTCTTAATCTGGTTACTAGCCATATGAAGCAATTTTTACATTCCTTTACCCGAGATGATGGTAACTACTTTGTTTATGGATAGAGTGCCATCCACCTTTTCCTTGACATAGGGGTAGCGCTCGAGCCACATTTTCTTTAATCGATCAAAGCAATCACATCTGTCAAAACATCATGTTCATTTGGAAGTGGGACATACAAGGAAAGGACAGTGATGCTGCCCAGTTACGGAGGTATAAACTATAAGAGCTAACAGTCAATACATTGGATCAATCATTACAAGAAACATGCCAAGAGTTAATCAACTCTGATTCATGTGAGTCAATTGTTTTTGCCCAAGTATAGGCTACAATGGACTCTTTGTTTGATGATCCAATGAAGCTGGGGGTTCTTGACACCTAGCTGTCTAGATGAAAACTGGAATGAAACAGTGAAAGAGATTTCTAAACAAGTAAAATTGAAAGTTGGCAAGTTAATCAGGCTGACCAGCTATCGTTTATTTGTTTTTGGCTGTGGGTGATTGGGTGAGGATTCATCAGTGCGCTTGAAGTTGGGCGGTGGGTAGGTCATTATGGGTAGGCTCATGTTTGTTAAGGTGAGGTAGAAGCAGGCAATGGCTGCTGCTATCATAAGTGGCCAATGGGTGACAAGATAGTGGTTCTCAGTTTCTTACCATAGAAAGATAATGGTTCTCAGTTATTTACCGGCTTTTGTGACATTTTTCTTGATTTAATCTTGGGTTTCCTCGGTAATCTGGAGTGTATATTATTTGACCAATGTGATAGCTTAGAACCATCATTAGAAAAAAAAGTCTATTTTGTTCTCTTTGACCGTAGTGTTATGTTGGCATAATCAGGATTTTGTCACAGTTGACACAACTCTAAAGTAGACACATTTCATGCATCTGAACTCCATGGCAGGTGACATGTTCGAGGAATTATTAATACTGCTGAGATTCTTACTTTGTCCCAAAAAGAAAGAGCTACATGAGAAATAATTTTCAGAGGAGAGGAAAAGGAGAGAAAGAGAGAGAATGTGAATATTCCCATTAATGAGATAACTTAGTGGTGAAAAGTAAAAGCTACCTTAGTACTTTCTATTTACAGCAAAAATTATCTTTTAATCAACAAATTAACTAACTATTAAGTAGCTTTCCTACTCCAATTCATTGGTGACATTATTTACATCGAAGCTTTTAGTTATTCCTTTTCCGAAGGCTTCAACATCTTAACACATGGTAATACAAGTGGACAATGCAATATAAACAATCATCGTTACTGAAGAAAAAAATGCTGTGATTCTAGATTGTGACTATTGATAACACTGATTCACTGGCTGTGTATTGCATTTATTGTTACAATCCATGGGCTTTATCTCATCATAGATATGGTCAACTGTTCGAATGTTTAAAACCCAGACCATTCATTGAGCCAGAAATTTGAGTAGAGCAAAAAATCATTGGTTTAATTATCAGGTTGTTGTGTTATCAAAGGTGAAAAGTGCAAAAAAGCTCTAAGGTCCATCAGGGCTTTAAGCGCAAAGCGCAAATAAAGCGTGGGCTTTAGTGAAGAAAGGCGCAAATGGAGAAAAAATAATAAATATGCATGTGTAATCCAAGACTAATAATTATAAGCATGAATAACAATATATGGATAAAGAAATTAAATTTTTTTAATAAATTAAAATATCAATTGTTTAGGTCTGTCTTCTGAATTACGCTCATTAGAGCGTTGATGACAACACTAAAGCGTAGAAGCGCTCAACATGTTTTGAGCCTCGCTTTAGGGCTTAAGCCCGCCTTTGATAACACAATCAGGTTGATCACACAATCAAAATAATGCATAATAAACATCTCATACATTGCAACTGTAAGTTTTATCCTTCAAATACAAAGCAACTGAAGTTGTACGTATTTTCATTGTGCACATATCAGAGGAAGAATAATATCCAGTATCTTATATAAAGAAGGTAGCCCATGTAACTTAGTTGGCGAAGGTTCCAATGCACCTTAGTATTGAATATGGTATTCATTCATTTTCTCCAGTCTTCCTTGGTTTATATCACATCCCATAAGGCATTAAAACTTATATCCATCATAATTCTTTCCAGTGCCAACACATTTGTTCTTCTTGTGACTTTGACAGCTTCACTATCCAGGTCTCTGTCTTAGACAGCTATAGCCCATAGCAGTACCTTACCAAAATTAAAATGCAACAGATTCATCACTTTTAGATTTCCAGTTGAACTGGATGTACTTGGTTAGTATCGTTGAATATAGTAGTTTTTCTAGCAAAGAGTAGTTTTTCTAGCAAAGAGTTTTCAAAGCACGACTAAACTGGAGACTTGGCTGTTTGACTTTTATACTAGTCCTATCGGGGTGTCAACATTCTGCTGATGGGAGGAGCTTTCGTAAAATATGGTAATCTTTACTTTGTAATTTACTTGGTTGTCTAAGAGGGATGAGAATCGAGCTTCGTGGCTTTCACTTCATTACATACCGGATCCTCTTCATGTATGGCATGTTGTCTATGTGTTTTAGTTGATGTTAACTGGGATGCTGTCTTATGAGAACAGATTTATTGCTTGATTATTTTCTTGGATAGGTTGGCACTGACTAGGTTCTCTATCCTATTCTCAGGCTCCGCGCATATGACATGGAAAGAGAAAAAGGAGTTGGAGAACAAGAAAATAGTTTCGCTTGGTGGGAAGGTGAGACACAGCCTTTATGAGAATAACATTGGCTATAGTAATATTCTCTGCAATTTTTTTTTATAAATGCTGTAATATTTTCTGGATCTGTTAATAATATTCCTGGTAATTGCGGCAGCCTCAGAAGAAACAGAGGTTACCACTAAGTGTTGCACGAGTAATGATGAAGAAACAGAAGGAAAGGGAGGAGAAAATACAAGAAGAGGTTGAAAACTTCTGCTTTCTTTCAAGTTGCTCACTCAAAGATCCCTTAACATAAGTTGCTAACTTATTTGTCTTACAGAATTTGATACTTGGACGATTTGGGGGAAACAATGGTAGTAGTTCAAGAAAAGCAGCGGGAAGGCGCAGACCTGAGGATAGGGTGCTGAAATCAACTGAAGGTCACTTCAGAAATGGGGTGCTTGATGTTAAGGACTTATTAAAACCTTCTGCACCAAAAGCACCTAAAGCGTTCGATGCGAAGCAGTCTTTTGCTAGTAAAGGGAAGAAGAAAAAGGGTGGTAAAAAGAACAAGGGCAAGAAGAAAAAAGGTCCTGGTAAGAAGCGCCATTAAACATGGGATAAATGGCGAGACTCCTTGTTTTCTTTATATTTTTAAGCTTTAGATTCCAGTGTAGTAGATTATATCTCTAATATCTTAAAATTTTGTTGTAGTCTCCTGAATTTTCTGTGTTCTGAAGATGAGTATAGTAATGCTTAATGGATGTACAATTTTTTGGTGGAAGAGAAAGTGAACATTAACTGACATTTTATCGAGCAATACAATGTCAATTCTCAAGTGCACTGGTGTCCACTTAGTGGATTAAATTGACTGCCTTTTGTCTTTGGAGTAAGTGTAATTTTGCTGTAAGTTAGTGTTTTCACTTTCTACGTCTTTGGAGTAAGTGTAATTTTGCTCTAAGTTAGTGTTTTCACTTTCTTTTGGTTGAATATTTGATTTGTTACTGTTCTGCTTCTACTCTCTTGTGAGAGATGCTGCTGTATTTTAAAACTGGCGAATTGGTAGAAATTATGCTAATGCAGACACTCAAAATAACGGAGAAATTGTGGCAATAATGTAGTCTTAGAGTAACAGATGAGGTGTGTGCTGTTTTTCAAACTTTTGAGTTCATTACTTTTTTGACAAGTACGTTTCAACAGTTAACAATATTAGATTCAATATATGTCTTATTAGATTCTGATTACTGCTCGCCAATGTTTGACTCCAACCAAAAAAGTGCTTATGAAAAGAGTACTTTTTGCGTTCCAGAAACAAACCCTAGAAGGCTATGAATTTTCTAAATATTCACGACAATTTGGAAGTGAGTTGGATATATCTTTTGTTGTTGTAATTTTCAAACTTCTCAATTGTTCAATCATTTGGAGAAAAAGTGGAATATAGTCACATACACTGTTCAATTTGTCATTAGGATCAGTGTATGTTATATACTCTCTGTTTCAATTTAGACGAGGTAGTTTGATTTGGTACGGAATTTAAGAAAAATATAGTAAGACTTTTGAAACTTGTGGTCTTAAAAGCTTAAGGGATAAAAGTTTTGCGGGGCCATGACATTTTTGTGGTTATAAAAGTCTCTTATTAAGGGTAAAATGGGTAAATGAAGAGTTTAAAGTTAAATTATTTTCAAATTTAGAAATATGTCATTTATTTTGGAACAGACTAAAAAAGAAAGTATCTCATCTAATTTGAAATTGAGGAAGTAGTCTTTTAAAAAAGCTGCTATAAGCTCCGGTTGTGCTTCTCTCTTTTACAGCTTGTTTGTATGGTGTTATGTATCGTTTCATAACGTATCATATAGTATTGCATTGTATTATACTGTATCGTTATGATGTATATAATGTTTGTGTAGGTTGTATTGTTTGTTGTCGTTTCATGATGTCATGCACTAACAATGTGAAGAATAAACTTGCAATACTATAAAGAAAAAGTAAGGTACTGGGTACTATCGTTATATAAAAAGGTAGGGTAAAGGATAAACTAAGACTATTTAATAATAAAAAAGGGCAAGATAAGAGAAAAATAAGATAATGACGCGACCATACCGAATCGGTCGTTTCATAAAGTGGCACTTATCGTCGTTGTATAACGACGGATTTAACGATATACTAACAATCAAAACAATATTGTGTTAGTGACATTTTTCATTGTTACATAATAACGGATTTAACGATATACTAACAATCAAACACAAATATTGTATTTTAAATAACAATACGGTACAATACAACAGGTAACCAAACAAATGTTAGTATTTATCTTTTAGAAAATGTCCAAATTTACCGATACATTTTTACTATGATTTAAAATTGTCTTTCATTATATTTTTGGTTGAAATTTTGTTAGGAGTCAAGATTAAAACGAGATTTTTTCTTAACAATAGCATAAAATTAGATCCAAAGTATTCAATTTTAAATAGTACAAAAGTAAATTTGACCATCTCTTAAATAAATAAAAAAGTGGTTTACAAGTTGGAATACCGTTACAGCAGCACCAATGGCAAGGTTAATCCGAAACATTTTCTTTCACTCTTCCACCGTTCCCCCACCGGTACCGCCGCCGCTCAAATTCCACCACCTCCGCCGTATCCACGCCGGCAACAGCTTATCTGCTTCCGCTTCAGTTCACAGTAAACCTCGGAAAAACAAAGTAAAAAAGGTGGAAAAGACCAGTAATAGTAGCGTAATTAACCAAAACAAGCTTTCACAAGTGAAGCGGAGGACTCGGTCGGAGAAAGAGCTGGATGAGGAAACCTTCCTGAAGCACTATGGAAATGACAACTCTTACCCCCATGTCCCTGTCTTGCTCGGCGAAGTTTTGGATGTTTTCGCCTCCGTCACTCTCCGCTCCTTCCTTGATTGTACTCTGGGTGCCGCGGGACATTCCTCTGCTGTTAGTACTTTCCTGCTTCTACACTTGTACTTTGTTCTATATTTTTTTGTCCTTTGAAAGGAGAAATTTCTAATTTCCAATCTTTTTGATTTCTAGATATTTAGCTCGTATGGTAAATAAGTAAACTTAAGTCATATCATTTTATTTATACCTCGTTACATTCGTGTTGTGGAACATAACTTTGCAATGACTTTGTTGTTTCAATATAAATGTACTTTGCATTTGTGTCAACAATATAATTTGGACAATGTAACAAGCAGGTATAATTTGGTTACTTGCCTGATTTATTTTGAGGTAGTGATTCTACTACGTTAAATTTCATGTATATACAGATAATTCAGGCTCATTCTGAAATGCAAGTATATGTTGGGCTTGATGTCGATCCCATTGCATATCAAATTGCTCAATCTCAGCTGAAGGGTATCCTACATCAGGAGTCTTGTGACACGGCTTCTGCCTTGAGAGTGCATACCTTTTTGAAAAATTTTAAGGACGTCAAATCCGTGCTTAGTGAAGTTGCAGACGACCGGTTAGCTTGTGGTGTTGACGGGATCTTGATGGACTTGGGTATGTCATCTATGCAGGTCTGCACTCGAACTACATCTTAGAGACCATTGCAAAACTTAAAGCTTTTTTTCCCCTGATATTGTGTTTGCAAGCTCTGTTTCCTAGCTTTCTGCTTCCTGTGCCTCAACGTGTCATTCTTCTTCTTTGGGTATGAATTGGCTGTAAATGAGAAAAAAACTTAATTCACTAAAGTTGTTTTTGCATTTAATTTGAACTTGTTGAAAAGACAATTAAAAAGTCCGTTCTCTCTAACTGCTTAAGCTTTTAGATGAGATGATTACACACTTCAACATGGTATCAAGGCAGGTAGAGGTCCTGGCTTCAAGTCTCACCATCACCTATTATAAAAATTGAATTTTCACGTGTATAGCCAATGAAAAAAATGAAACTGGCACGTGAAGGGTGTGTTGAAGAGACAATTAAATAAATAAACGTATGTTCTCTCTAATAGTGTAAGCTTTTAGATGAGACGGTTACACACTTCAATAGAATTGGCTATTCATGTCATGGTTGGGTCAATGAATGAGATTTCTTCTAGTTAACCATCTGACGAGCTCAATGTGTATAGGATATTTCTGCTCGTGCTTTGTCAATTCTAGTATAGTTTATGAATATCGTCCAACAGAGATTGGTTAATTTATGCTACAAACTTGTAATATTTTTACTACTATTTGAGAGAATCAAATTGGTGAAAAGTTGGTTTTTAAAATTATGAATTACTTGAACTAAAACAAATAACTTTAGGAAGATTTATATTTAAGAATAGTTTAGAATCATTGAATTTGCTTGGTAATATTATTATAATAAAATCTTAACTTTTATATATATTTCTCTAAAGAATAATTGCTTAATGCTAATACAATTATATTTTTCTCACTAAGAGATAACCAATTAACAAAACTCCGTGAGGTTATGTAAATTAATTGAATCAAAACTAGTGAAGATTAAAATGAAATTTTTTTCTTGCTTGAATTGTGCTAAAAGGTAGTAAAAACTCCGTGAGAATATTTTGACTTAAAATCAATATTCTTGCCTACAACAATTCCTCCTTGAGAATTAAAGCTGAGGCAAGCAAGATTACGACCCTAAAATAATAGTTTGCTAAAAATAATTTCACTCTCTTATTTTATTCATTAGTTATTATATATTAATTTTGCTCCTTGAGAATTATAAAATTAATATAAGAATAACTTTGAGATAAAATATATAGACATGATAATAGATTAATTAAGAACTATCATTCCAGCATAGTATGAAATGTACAATGAAAATTTCAAGCCAAGAATGTAATAAAACTGAGATAATATTATAAAATATATCAAGTTTTATCGACTATCCCAACAGAAGGAAATTACTCCATTATGGAGTATGAAAGCTAAAAAGGATTTTAAAAGATTAGAAATATTTAAAAGTTTAAGGAAATAATTTTTACTAATAGAAAAAAACAAGGAAGAGACCAAGACTAGTTCTTGTGTCTTGCAAAAGATTGGATATATTTTTTACAGAGTGAGCTTGCTATTTATAGGAAAAGATGGCACTTTATTACTTCCTACTTTGGCCAAAGTGAGGTTATTTTGGCATCGGTGAGATTACTTTGGCCAAAGTAGCTTCTTTCTTTCATTTCCCACATGTCACATTAGCAACTTGACGTCTTCTCTACTCTACGGATGAACATGTTTTGACCAATATGGGATATTGGCAAAAGTGATTATCTTTCTTCCATTTGACTTCTAGCTTTATCTTCCTTTTTCTTTTTCATGTATTTTTCTTCCTGCAAGATTTGTTAAAACAATACGAGAATAGAATATAATATATTCATGTTTTATTTCAAAATCTTATTTTTTTACATATGAAATTACATGAATAATTTATATCCATCAAATTCCCCCATACTTGAATATTGGCTAGTCCTCGAGCAAGGAAAAAAGATAACATAGTAGCCAGACACTTCAAAGCAAAATCATGAGAACTTTCGGCAGATAAAATTTAGCTAAGACCAACCAACAAGTTTAAACAACCTTTGACCGTGTTCATGTTCACCAATTGAAAATCAAATTTACAATATTTCCTAGTCTCAAGTGTGTCTCACAATTGAAGAGAGCTGCCCACAATATATAAAAAATACAGAAGGTCATAGATAGAAAAATTCACTCTCTCTCAGCAATTAAGTACCTTATGTTACGTGGAATACTATAAGCTTGTGTATAATGTGGCTTTCAATTAATGTAGGAGACTTTGAGTTGGAATCATGTATGACTTTTATAAGGTTGTAATGTAGGCTTAGGCATGAGTAGTATGTATATATATATATATATATATATATATGTGTGTGTGTGTGTGTGTGTGGATACGAGTGACTCAAGTCCCTTATAGGCACTATATTTTACTTTAATCACTTAAGCACAACGTTCTTCCTCCTTAAAACAATCAACCTCTTTTCTTTCAATATTTTTCCCTTTTCATTTTTTTCTCGATTGTTCCTTGTTTGCTTTAACATGCAGTTGTCAACATTTTCCTTGTTGCTCTTCTCATTTTTTTTGATTTAAAGAGCAACATTTTGTAAGAGAAGATGAAATAATTACTGGACATGATTCTTGCTCAAGATAAACGTATTTCAAATGAGAAGGGAGAGTTTTTGAGTTCAATTTTTTATTGAACTTCTTCTGGTTGCTTCTCTTTTTCATTAGAATCTTTTTTCAATATTTCAGCTTCTCTTCTGATGGTAGTATCATCATCCTGTGTGGTGCCTAATTTAGCCAAACATTTTTCCTATTGAGTCTGGAATTAATTGAGCATCTTTAAGTTCATCTGTAAGATAACTAATCACGTTAATTGAAAAACACGAAGATAATGTTTCATCTCCTGAAAATCTTAGTATTTTTTGCATATCTAAAATGACTCTTTATTCATCAACTCCCGAAATTAGTTGTCCTTGATGGCCGTCTATGATTACTCTACTTGTAGCAAGAAATGGTCTACCCAAAATTATTGGTTCATTAGGACATTCCTTCATTTCAAGTACTATGAAATATACAGGGAAAACGAACTTATCTACTCTTACGAGTACATTTTCAATAACTCTCTTGGGTTTCTTAGTACTTTGATCTGCAAATTGAAGAGAAACACTTATTTCTTTCATTTCGGCAAGATTCAATTTTCTAAAAATAAGAAAATGGCATCAAGTTTATACAAGCTCCAGAATTACAAAGTACTTTTTCAAAATATATCCCTCCAAAGTGCATGGAATTGTAAAACCGCCTGGGTCATCAAGTTTTTGTGGTAGCTTATTTTGAAGTATAGTACTGCATTTTTCAGTAAGCTTTACCACAAAAACTTCTTCCAATTTTCTTTTACTTGACAAAATTTCTTTTAAACATTTGGCATACGAAGGCATTTGCAACAAAGCATTAGTGAAATGAATATTAATTTGAACTTATTTTAATATCTCCAAAATTTTGCAAATTGGCCGTTAAGCTTTTCGCTTTTCATTTTTTGTGAAGAACGAATTGTCACAGGGAAAAAAGTCAATTTTTCAATATCTTTTTCTTTTTTCTTGACTCCTTTCTCTTTTGATGGTTCAAATGATGTTTCAACATTCTTACGCGTGTTTACCTGTTGTTCTGACCGATTTGCATAGGGTTCATCAAGCTCCTTACCTTACTATAAGGTGATGGCTTTAAGGTGCTCTTTTGGATTTTTCTCTGTATTACTTGGTAATGGACCTTGACTATTTTCTGACATAAGAGTTGCCAGTTGGCTTAATTGAATTTCTAAATTTTTGAGGGATGCATTTTGACTCTCTATTTTTTCATCAGTGGCCTTAATATACTTGTACATAAGGTCATCAAGACTTGAATAGCTTGTTGAGGGCCTTGTTGATATGGGGTTGCTTGTTGATAAGGTCTAAAATTCGATTGCCCACGATTTTGATTTTTGTATTTGGGTGGACCCTGTACCTGTTGCTTCTGAAAGCTTTGAGAGTTCTCAGCACCATTTGGGTTGCTCCATTGAAAGCCTGGATATTTATATGGCATTGGACTTCCAAAAGGGTAAGAGTTATAACCAATGACATTGACATGTTCATCATTTAGATGAATTGCTTGGCATTCATGGTTAAGATGATTTCCTCCACAAAAATCACAAATCTCAGACTGGCTTGGCTGTTATGTATTCACCTGAAAAGATTCAAACGTTTCCGCCAAAGAAACAATTTGCTGTGTTAGTATATTTTAAAGCATCTGCTTGATTTACTGTAGCAGCCTTCTTGATGATTACACACTCTCAGATGGCCATCGGAGACATTCTCAGAAATTATTCAGCAATTGCAATGCTTCTTCCGTGGTTTTTCCCATTACAAAACCTCTTGCAGCTGCATTTATCACATTTCTAGAAGAGGGTCTTAATCTGTGGAAAAAAAAATATACAACTGCATATGTTCAGGAATGTCGTGGTGTGGACAATTTTTTAACATCGCCTTTAATCTTTCCCAAGCTTAATAAACTGACTCAGTGTTTGTCTGCAAAAAGTTAGATATGTCTTGTCTTAACTTAGTGGGTTTGGCGGGGAAAAAAATATTTATTTAAATAATTTTGAGTCATCTGGTCCCATGTGGTGATTGATCCTTGAGGCAAACTTCGCAACCAAGTTTTAAAGTCTCCGTTTAAAGAAAAGGAAATAGCCTTTAACTTGATTACTTAAGGAGGTACTCCATTATACTTAGCAGTTTCAACAAGTTCCAGAAAATCAATTAAATGACTATGTGGATCTTTACTTGAATCTCCGGTGAAAATACAAGATTGTTAAAGTGTTTGAATTAGGTATGTCATAATTTCAAAGTTGTTTGCTGCTACTGGGGGTTTTCTGACACTGGATTCACAATTGAAGCGATCAGGTCTAGCATAATCTCTAAGACTGGCCTTGGTGCTCCTTCATCAAACGGATCCTCTATATGGACTGGTGGTGGAACATCCAGTGGTTGATATCTTCTATTTCATGATCCTCCATTCCTTCACGAGCTATGCTTTGAGAAGATGTTGTTCGTCCTTTCCTGCGCAAATTTCAGGATCGTAACTAGCCAATTTTTTTGTAGAAGAGCGGGTCACAAACTACTCGAAATTCTTGAATTAAAGAAATTGCAAGCTCTTTAAAAACAAAGAAATTATTATAATAATAAGTACTCAAATTAGTAAGAAAATATTTAATCTGAAGTAGATGTATGCCAATCCCTGGTAAAGGCGCCAAAAATTTGACGAGCCTTATGTGTGTAGGATATTTCTGCTCGTGCTTTGTCAATTCTAGTATAATTTATGATATTGTTCTATAGAGATTGGTTAATCTATGCTTACAGACTTGTAATATTTTTACTTCTATTTGAGAGAATCGAATTGGTGATAAGTTGATTTTCAAATTATAAATTGCTTGAACTAAAATAAATAAATTTAGGAAGATTTATATTTAAAAATAGTTGTGAATCATTGAATTCACTTGATAATATTATTATAATAAAATCTCAACTTTTATATTTATTTCTCTAAAGAATAATTGCTTCTTGCTAATACAATTATATTTTGTTCACTAAGAAATAACCAATTAATAACACTCCTTGAGGTTATGTAAATTAATTGAATCAAAACTAGTGACGATTAAAACGAAATATTTCTCTTGCTTGAATTGTGCCAACAACAACAACAACAACATACTCAGTATTATCTCACACTACGGAAAAAAGAGCGGCCCGGTGCACTAAGCTCCCGCTACGTGCGGGGTTTGGGGAAGGGCCGGACCATAATGGTCTATTGTACGCGGCTTTACCCTACATAATTGTGCTAAAAGGTAGTAAAAACTTCGTGAGAATATTTTGACTAAAAATCAATAATCTTGCCTACAACAATTCCTTTTTGAGAATTAAAACTAAGGCAAACAAGATTACGACCCTAAAATAATAGTTTGCTAAAAATTACTTTCACTCTGTTATTTTATTCATTAGTTATTATATATTAATTTTGCTCCGTGAGAATTACAAAATTAATATAAGAATAACGTTGAGATTAAATACATGAGAATAGATTAATTAAGAACTATTATTCCAGCACAATATGAAATGTACATAGAAAGTTTGAAGCCAAGAATATGATAAAACTGAGATAGTATTATAAAATATATCAAGTTTCATCAACTATCCCAACAGAAAGAAATTACTCTATTATGGAATATGAATAGTTAAAAAGGATTTTAAAAGACTAGAAATATTTAAAAAATTAAGGAAATAATTATTACTACAAGAAAAAGACAAGGAAGAGACCAAGACTAGTTCTTGTGTCTTGCAAAAGATTGGATAAATATTTTATATAGTGAGTATGCTATTTATAGGAAAAGATGGCACTTTGTTACTTCCTGCTTTGGCCAAAGTGAGGTTATTTTGGCATCGGTGAGATTACTTTGGTCAAAGTAGCTTCTTTCTTTCATTTCCCACATGTCACATTAGCAACTTGACGTCTTCTCTACTCTACGGATGAACATGTTTTGACCAATATGGGATATTGGCAAAAGTGACTATCTTTCTCTCCATTTGACTTCTTGCTTTATTTTCCTTTTTCTTTTCATGTATTCTTCTTCCTGCAATATTTGTTAAAACAATACGAGAATAGAATATAATTAATTCATGTTTTATTTCAAAATCTTATTTTTTTACATAATTTATATCCATCGCCATCTGTTGGAGTAATATTTGGAGACTATCAGGATTCTGATTTCTGATTATATTATCTATGTCTTGAATTTATTCCATATATTATTCAGGTAAATGATGCTGAAAGAGGTTTTAGCGTGCTGAAGAATGGACCTCTTGACATGAGAATGAATCCAAAGGTAATTTATTTCCAGATTTTGTGTGAATTTTGACGCTCATTCTGATTTCTGTAGCGCTGATGCTTGTTTATGCTGCATTGCGTATTCGTTCATGTTTCTAAAAATTTCTATGTTTACTCTTTGGAGAACTAAGTTGATTTTGGTAATTATATTCATCTGGTTTAGTGGACAGTTAAATTCCTCGAGATTCATGTTTGCTCTTTGGTAAACTGTGCTAAATTTGAGATTGTATTCCTCTGGTTTAATGGATGAAAGTTTCTACAACAGACATGCATAAAACATCATCTACGGTTGTATTTGTCGTCCTTCCTTGTAATTTGTAACTGTTAAGTATATCTGCTTGTAATTGGTAGAGCAATCATTTGGTGTGTTTCTCTTTGGGAAATTTGTTGGGATAATCATAGAGGTGCATTCTAGGTCTTTAGACAACTTGAAGAGGCAGTTCAATAAAAAAGTTTCTTAGGTATCTTTTAGTAGTAGATGTACTGAATAAAAAAGTACTCATTACTCAATGTTAAAATTGTCAGCTTAGAAATTAATGGGAGATTACTGGTTTTCTGGAATTGAATTAATTAAGGATCTGGGTGAATTCAATCATTCTGTTGCGGTAGAAGTTTGCAGTAAGGATTGAAAAACTATAAGTTTGACCAAGGTAAAAAGCCTCCCCTTTTTCTTGTTCATAAGATTAAACATGGATGACTTATTGAACTCTGATAGTGAGCAAAGGCTATTTCTGGTGGTATCCTCATTTGCACAAGTACTCTCATACATGCAAGATTGTGTAAACGAATTTTGATCTACATATGCATTAAGCTGGTGAATCACATCATACACTGTTGAAGGGTTAAAAATTTTGTTTGACTTCTCTGTTTGCTCTTTTTCTTACCTTTTTTTTTCAGTGGTCACTGGTCATCAATGATGCACATAAAATTTTACATTAATTATCAGTTATCGCGATCGCATCTTATTTAAGTCTTCGTTGTTGATATCGCTAATTGTTTGACTTCAGGATATCTAATTCAATAGACATTTCTCTGTCCTATACTTTCTATAGAAAGTTCATAGATGTGGAAAAAATGGTTCATGGATTTTTCCTTGATTAACTGACACAGGACTGTGACAGGCAACTCTGAGAGCTGAAGACATATTGAATTCTTGGCCAGCTGATGAATTAGGACGAGTTCTGCGAGACTATGGAGAAGAAAGCAATTGGTACTCTCTCCAAAACAGAATTGTTAAAACTCGTCTACATGGAGGGTTACATTCTACCAGTGAGCTGGTAGATCTTATTCAGAACTCAACTTCTAACACTAAAGGTGGTTATCTCTTCCAGGTGGCCTTGCCTCAATTCAATAATTTAAATTTGTCTGAAATTTTATGAATTTCATAACTATTACAAGCGAGGTTTGGTGTGATAGGCACTTTTTCATACTTAATAATCTCTGCACATGCTTATCTATGGAAATGGGAAATGTGATTATACTTTGGTTCCTTGCTTAAGCAGGGAGGCAAGGTTGGATTAAGACAGCTACTAGAGTTTTTCAGGCTTTGCGAATAGCTGTTAATGATGAACTCAAGACACTGGATGATTCCATCCGTGCTTGTTTTGAGTCTCTCAGTTCTGGTGGAAGGCTTGCCATAATTTCATTCCACAGTTTGGAGGACAGAATAGTAAAACAGGCATTTCTCAATATTATGAACTGCAGCGAAGTTGATAGAGGTGGGATTGAAGATGAAGAAGGGAAGCGCTTACGTGAGCTGAGGAAAATTAATCTTGATACTGTTAAAGAAGAAGCATGGATAAAACAGGTGATACAAGGTCAGAATGGAACTATCCTTACAAAGAGACCCATAACACCATCTGAAAAGGAGGAGGCATTAAATCCTCGAAGTCGGAGTGCTAAACTAAGAGTGATTCAAAAAGCCTGAAGAAAGGTGGATGTCATAGACGTAGCGCGTAGTGGACCCTGAGGAGATTTTCTGCTCTCAAAGATGAGGAGCTCTATCAATTGTTTCGACATCTAAAGTTAAGTAACTACAGCTTATTCTTGATTGGACTTATTCATCAGGCATAATTGTCCTCTCGAGGAAGCCTAGTGAAGCTCCACCTCTTCTGGAGACCTGTCATACAATTTAATGATTCAACAATTGGCTACCACATTCCAATCAGCTTATCATCATATTTTTCCATCGTTATGTATCAAGAAACCGTTGCCAACTGTCAGCTAAGACCGGAGATAAAGCTTGAAGGTTCGCTTGATTTGTTACATTCAACAACAAGCTCACGATAGGCTACCGGTGATGCTCAAAGTGCAAATTTATTGTATAGGGGACTTATGACTTGAGGAAAGGTATTTTTTCTACCTTATGTAACATGTCGAAGGAGTTTTACTATCATTTCAAGTTCTTAAATATAACTCCTAGTAGCTTAATTTATTCCAAGGGTTTGAGTATTTGAAATCCATGTTCTTGAAATGCAATTTCATAGAATGATGATCATGATCTATGCTTTACTTGGTTTTACTTGAAGCAAGTGCCTCAGTGCAAGCTTTGTATATTCATAGCATGTTAATATTGATCTATTCTCACTTTAATTGGTGATTCTTAAAGTTAATTTGTTTGTTTTGATGCAAACAACTAGTGTGGATTGGGCACATTTCACACTCCAAAAGATACCTCCACTGTCGTCAGTTCACTTCGCTAATGATGTTAAACAGCAAAAGAATGTCATGTTTATTAGATAATAATTTTACGGTTACTTTTTATATTTCCCAGAATTTATTTATCTTTCTCCTTTCAATTTACTTTCGTTTATTTTGTTTTACCAATTTTAGAAATAATGCAAATCTACATTTCGCTTTTAAAACGTTAACTTTTCGTATTTATAGAATAGCTAATGCTATAAATATACTAGTAGTCAAGGTATTCATTCGAAGAAACTTGTAAAATAGACAATTTCAATGTGGAGAAAATGTTCTCTGCCTGAGAAAAACCTTTTTCGGATCACTTTTCCAATGTTTGAATACATCTGCTTTTAAATTTCAATACCAAAATAAAATTTCTTTCCTCTTCGTAGTTATTCCGATGGAAAAAAAATTCAGTGTTGATAAATATTGTAAATAGTTCACGAAATAACAAAAGTTCCCACTTTTCTGTAAAATTTATATATATTGTGCTGTTGTAAAAATAATAATCTATATAATATAAAAGCACAAAGCTCGTTAGCAAAATATCGTTCGCCTTTTTTTTATCCTTTAAAAGTAAATTTCACACTAGACAAATTAATCACTTAACTATTTCCCTGCTATTTAGGACTTTTAAACTAATTAAGATTGTTGCTATTAAATCTACTTCCTTATTTGAATTATGTAAGAATTTCTAATATTTAGGGGTTTAAAATCAATAATTGTACCTTAATTTTACTTTCCAGCAAAACTGCATCCAAGTAACCATAAAACTTCAATTATCCAACGCCATATGCCTATATCTATTAAGATAAGACAATTGCTTTCCTTGTCTAAATTAAGATTATAGGGTTTCTCTTTTATTAATTGTTTTGGAATGGTTTTGAGTATATATGAACAAATAATTCTATGCACTTAGGAACCACAAAAACAAATTCCATGATCACCATATAAGGAAAAAAAATTAAGAATAGAATTCAACCCGAGAAAAGACAAAAAGAAAGAAAAGCAGAACATGTTTTTTAATTAATCTCTTTTGATATAGAAAGTAGTCTTACCTTTTTTTTTTCTAAAGAAAATATTTATTTTAGAATCCTGATAATAAATTATTTTTTTAATTATTCAGGAAAATGGCAAACTGATTCTACTTATAATCTATAGTCTTAATAAAAGTGTTTACTAAACCTTCTTCTTAGAAGAATGAATACTTAGATATGTAATTCTATACCATATATTACATATTCTCTGTGTAGTTCATGTTCTTAAACTGGTAATCTCTTTTATTATAAAAGGTAACTTAATTGGTTTTTTTTTATTTTATAAAACGTTATTTTAGAATCTTGATAAACTAAAATAAGCACGATAATTAGAAGAAAAAATTATACTCCAATTTATACCAACTAAAAGTGTATGCTCTTATTTGTGTCAAAAAGAGAAATTGTCAAATATTTACAATTTATGTTAAAATCGTCACTATTTTCTTACCTTCATTACTTACCTTCTTTTTAATTAATAAAAAATTTCATTGTTTTCTTGTATAATGGCATTATGAATGTAGTAAACCCTCTTGACATTTTTAATTAATAAAAAATTTCGCATCTATTTTTTTTTTGTGGTAAGTATTTCAATAATGACAAAGAACATCAATTACAAAATAAGCTCAGTCATCCTCGACTAGCTACACTTAAGACATATTTCTATCTCTTAACATTTTTTACTTGCAATTCATTACAACTAAACCTAAGTATAATAGCCTGGTGTGTAAAATTTCTATGATAAAAAAAGTGAGTTGCTGCAGCTTGCTCCTCAGCTCCTATCACTCTAATGTCGCATGTGCATGCGATTTCCCTAGCCAATTGCTCTCTAGTCTTTGATTGTCCCTCAAAAATTCTGCTATTCCTCTCCTTCCATATTGCAACATTATACTGTCATTATCAGCAACCCGACTTGATGACTAAAGCTTTATGGAAATTGCATTACTAAATAGATTAGAGTTTGAAGAAATAAATAAACATTTGGGTACGTCGCAACGCATTTACCGAATAAATAATACGGTAAAACATTTATATTCACTAGTTAAAATTTTATAATATTTTCATGAAATACCATTAAACAAACTCTAACGTAATATCAATACTTAGTTTTATTTTTGTGTGTGTCTCTCTCTCTATATATATATATTTGTCCCCTAAAGAGATGTTAGGTGAGATACAACAATATAGCATAGTTGTATCTTATATAATAAAATGTCTATAATTACAACTAATAATCCAACTAAATTCATATCTTTGCATGTTCAGAAAATATTGAATTTGACTTTGTTTCCATGTAATAATATTTATTTTCATTTAAACAAATATTGCTTTTAAGTTAATGCTATTTAATGTGTTCTAACAAATTGTTCTTCTTTTATATCTATCTATACTATATTAAAGCACGAAGGTTCTTAGCGAAATGTCGTTTGCCTTTTTTGCCCTTAAAAATTAGAGTTCATATTGGACAAAATAGTAATTTAATTATTTTTCCTACTATTTAGGATACTAAAATCAACGTAATTTTGATTGTCAAAACATTCCTTATTTAAATCCTACTTTTCTACTTTAAGTTTTATAAGTCGAAGATCTTTGTGAATTTGCTAAGCCTTTTCCTAATTATGTAAAATCTGATAAGAATCTTACTCTTCTACTTTAAGTTTCCTAGGTTTAATGATCTTTATAATTAATTTGGAATCGTAGGAAGTATCTATTCAAAGTTCTTTTTGTAAGAATTATTTTAATCATATTTAAACTAAATTAGATAAAAATAAAGTTAAATCACAACCACGTATATTTGTGTAAAGATCCAAACTTTTATCGTCAATTGTGTTTCCTCTAAAACTTAGAATTTTTTAAATCAACTAAATACTACTCCTATGTATTAAATTCTTTCTTATTTGAATGACTTAAAAAGTTTTAATAATAATTATCTTATATAAATTATGTTCGTATTTGTATTGTACAACATATTAGTTTGTAAAAGATAAGGGATAAAAAAATTTAAAGAGAATTAATAGCAAAGTAACGATATAGTTGTTAATTAAAGTTGCTTTGTCTATCAAAATAACGTGGCAATTGTTGTAACAGTAGGTGAAAATAAGTTATACTGTGACTTTTTTTTAAGTTCTACATAATATTTTCTTAAAAAGAAATATCAACCATGAGCAATAATTTTTCAATTTTCGGGAAACAACTTAAGACACGTTTATCAATTTTTATAAAGACTAACTTTTTTCTTTTGGAAGATTTTACGAGAAAAAAGTTCAACACATTTGTTAAAATGAAAGACACTTAAGTTCATTTATGCGTCAGTTAATATATTTATGTTTTAATCACACAAATCCAACCTATCCAAATATAATTATTCCATAGGTAATTTTTCCGTATTATTTTTTTAAATCTTGGTCAAGCATGAATACCATAATTTATTAAGATTTTACCTTATAAAATATAAAATGTTTATTCAAAAGAAATTTTTTCTGTCGTATATTTTTTAATTTCCTAGCAACACAAGCACTCTTAGACGGAAACTATCGCATGTTTGTCTTTAATTTGGATTTTAGTTACATTCAATGATTTCATTATTATTTTAAGGGTCAATTTTCTGGGAAAAGTCAATAAAGATATATGTATATTTTTTAAAAAGCAATAACCGTCATTGTCACACCTCTTTCTTTCGAAGAATAGGGAGTTTTTCCAATTAAAGTAACATTATTCGAAATGAGATAATTTATATAATTCTTTAGAGTCGCTTTATTTTAAAATCCCAAATCGAGGAAATTGACTCTATTTATGATCCGCGAACACAGAAGACCAGGTAAAAAATTCTGTTAACCCGGGAAAAGATGTGAGGCACTCCCGAGTTTCGTGATTTTAGCACGGTCACTTAACAAATTACACTCGGCTTAATAATCTAAATTATTACATGTTTAAAACCTTTTTATGCATTACCGCTTTTAATTAATTTTAAACAATTATGGAGTTTATTTAAACAGGTCGCGATGTCGCGCACTTGTTATTTTTTATACACATTGCAAACCGCGCCACGTGAAATGCTCCCATGATTTACAATATGTTTATTATTATTATTTGAAGTAAGGGTCAAGTCGCGTGAAACGCGCACTTGAATTTGGAGTTGCGTATCATGACCATGCCAACCATACCCATAATTACGATAATTTATTTATCACGCCTAAAGCTAGCTACGAATGTTAATTAAGTTGATTAATTTTCCCTAAACTAGTTTGAGGTTCGTTCTGGGGCAAATGAGTTATGGAAGTTATTGTGAAAGGGATAAAGTAGATCAATTATGGAAAGATGGGCTAGCTTATTTGGGGATAAAAAAGGCGTGCTACAGGCTGATAATTCTGGTCCAACAATGTTCATTGGCCCAGATCAAATTCTTTTGATGTCACCTTCACGACCCAACACGTGAAAGAGCTCGTTGCCAATTAATCTCTAAAGACTAGAACTTTTGAGGGCCCAGTTCTTCTCAATTTTGGCTGGTAAGATCCCATGACTTATTTATTTTCATCTAAATCCTTTCATCACATCAAACCAAAACTAGATATCAATTTATTTAGTGATAAAATATAAAAGCTTCTAAAGAACTAGTTTAACAACTCAAAAAAAAAAAAAAAAAAACTAAATAACACCATGAAACATATATGACTACATAGATAATCTCTGTTAGTCAAATAGAGCAATTTTATTTATGAACCAAGAATAACATGAGGCAAAGAATAGTAGTAAAACATTTTAAGAAAGAAAAAGAAAAAGAAAATAAAAAAATTAAGGAAAGATGTAAAGCATTAAGAGTCAGTAGGTTAGAGAAGAAAGGAATGGACCTTTATATAGATGAATTTGGGTTAAAATTACAGTCAACTCGGAGATTAATCAACTCTTGACCGGAAAATTTGCCAACGAACTCGGCACCTCGAACGGCCTCGCCGGCAACCTCGAACCTCGGCTCGAACTTGGTTCATTTTGTAGTGGTTGATGGAGTGCGGAGGAGCTGCTCGTTTTGTGTGAAGGATGACAGCCTTTGTGGTGATTTTTCGGGCTGTTTTGGGACTGTTTACGGGGGAAAAGAGCTGGCGGAGATGGTAAAACTCTGACGAAACGCCGGCAAGAGTGAGCAAGCAGAAAACGATTATTATAGCTTCGAATAGACTGGTTTTTAGGCGTGGAATAGAGCTTAATTAATGAGATGCTCTAAATAGCTGCTTTGTGTACTACTTTGGAGCCACGTTAATGGAGTAAGGAAAAGAGACCCACGAACTCCATTTTTGTGAGTTTTGACTGCCCTCTCTTTCTTTCCCCTTTTTGTATGTTCACCCAGGTCCGTCTTCTCTCTTTGTTTTTGTTTCGTCTCAGGTGCCCTCCCTTTTTGTTGTGCGTGAGACCCCCTTAACTGTGTGAGTTATGCGAGTGAGCGGGAGATATATATACATGTTGGAATAAAAGTTAAGCAGTGGCTAGGAAAATAAGAGTGCGTATTTATATGTGAATCTGGAGCGAGAGCATGTAAATTTGTTATAAAAGATCCAGAAGAAGTTTGCTAGGTGTTATTTTTGCATTAGTTCTTTTTTTTTCTTTTTTATTTATTTATTAAAGATATCAAAATTAAAGATACTACACTAAAACTAAAAACTAAAAAAATGTATGAAACTATTAAGGAAAAAGTTATGAAATTGCTAGTCTTACCAAAATTAGAAGAAAAAATATATTTTTGTGAATTTCTTTTCTTTTACAAATTAAAATAAAGCAAGTAATTCAAAAATGTGAATCTTTTGTGAGTTTTAATTTTCTAAGAAAAATCTATAAAAGGTAAAACAAAAGCTAAAATATGTAGATTAAACTCAAAGAATATTTACATACTAAAAAGTGGTAAAAAATTTAATTATGATTAAAAATTAGGTATTTACAGTCATAACACGAAAAAATACATGAAGTTATTCTAAAAATATCTCCCATGATGTGAATTAGTCTCTCAACTTCAAACCGAAGAATAAACACAAAATAAAGATTACAATAAACATACGCATAATAAACGTGACATTACTTTTTAGAGAAAATTTTTAAGCTGAATGCCACAAACACAAAATGAAGATTACGGCTAAAACCAACATTCATCATTGTCATGAAATTATATTTTTTATTTTATAACTCAAGCACATTATTATTTATGTGATTCTTTATCCTAAGACTAGTATTTTATAACAAGTGAAACGATGAAACTTACCATATATAATTCAAATTTTCGGTAGCGTTTAAACTAGTAGTTTACTTATACTTTCAGAATTCTTGGTTTTCCCCGAATTGAAACAGTGTCTAAATAGGATTCGTTTTAAGGAAAAAAAGGGGGAAGACAATAACGTTAGTTACGTAAAGAACAAGTATATAAGAAGAGAAGAAAACCCACATAAGAACTAGTTGTGCTCCATTCCTTCTTCTTTTAGGCTTCGGCTCAGGTATCTAATTTGTTCAGGTTTAGAATTCCCCATATCCCAAAAGGAGGGTTCTTCATACCCTATAAAACCTCCTTTTCAGAGCCTTTCTTCTTCGTTTCAACAATGAGCTGTATGCTTATAACAAAATGTCCATAAAAGAAACCACCAAATTATTCACTAGAAATTCATTTTAGTTTCTCAATTTTTGAAGTATTCCCAATTGACACATTCTTCCAAATATAATTACAATTTACCAACCAAAAAAATAGAAACAGAAACAAATATTTATCTACTCAAGGAGGTGGGGGTGGGGTTGAGGAACATTATATGAAACTCGTCCAATTCTAAACCCAAACGGTTCAGGTTTAGAATTTCTTCTCATTCTAAACCCAAACAGTTCAGGTTTAGAATTCTCTTAATTCTATAAAACTCGCTTTCTTGATCAAAACGCTTCTCCATCCTTAACACTCTCTAATTCCCTTTCGTCTTTAGTTACAAGAACACCAGTACTATATTTCCTTCAAGCTGCGCTCTTTTTTTCTACTGGTTCTTTTTTTGTTTATTTGACGAACAATTAAGTGCTACACAATGCTGACGGTGGATGATTTTGTGGGCATGGAATTTAAGCCCAATATGAGTCGATTGGATTATTTGGTAGCTGTTGCTGAAGTTGCACGGTTAAAATCCATGTATGAAGAAGAATACAACGTAGTTGCTGAACAAGATAAAGAGTATTGCATCAAAAAAGAAGAAAAAATCATTCACAATATTCAGTCCATATTATCATCTTTCCCAGTTAGTACTCTTGATCCTCAAGAAAACCATGTTCTTGATGTTAGTACTCTTGATCCTCAAGAAAACCATGTTCTTGATATCGCCATCCCAAAAGGGAAACGATCACTGCAAAACATACGGCCAAGAAAAGTTACCGAACAATTTATTTGCAGTGAAGAATTGATGATCAAGAAAGCTGTGGAAAATTTAGAAGAAAAAGAAACCAGAGTAGTAAAAGTTGGTGATGGGGAAAACAGAACGATCAAAATCAATTGGGGTACTATTGGTACTAATTTTGCAATTGGAATATCAAGAGCAGGAAAAGTAGCCAACGACCCACTTGGTTTAAGCAGTGAAGAATACTTCATTAACAAAAATTTGGCCAATGAAAAACCAGTAAAGGAGGAAGAGGAAGATAAAGAAGAGGCTAAAAGGGAAAAGAAGAAGGTGAAAAGGAACATTATTTTAAGAGTTGCAGCCCCAGTTGTAGTTAACGACCAACCAAGAGAATTGCCTATAGAATTCAAGAATAAAATTACAGAAATAGGAGGTTCAGTTGAATCAGCAATATTGGTAATCGAAAAGAGGTTGTTTGAGACTGATATTAAACCGGGAGAGGGCAGACTTTCAATCCCAAAAAGGCAAATGAGTAATGAGTTTCTTAAACCAGAAGAAGATGCACATTTGAGTACTCGCAATGGGAATAATGTGTCTGAGAAAAAAGTGAAGTTGATTGAGCCTTCTCTTGAAACATGTGATATTAATCTGAGAAAGTGGAATATGAACAAAAGTAATGGGAAAACAAGTTCAAGTTATGTGTTGACTACATATTGGAATGCTGTGACTAAAAGGAATTCTTTGAAAATTGGTACTCTGGTGCAATTGTGGGCATTTAGAGAAGGTACTCTGTTATGTTTTGCACTGGTCAAACTTCAAGACTAAAGTTAAGCTGCTAAGGTAGTAGTCTTTCTCAGTAGTTAGTATTAGCATACTTTTTTATTCATTCGTCTACTAATTTGTAGTAATAATATTGACATGTTTAATGTTTATCTATTTGAAGGAATTCTTTTCTGAATACATAGGTTTCTAATATATGAGACAGCTCCTACTTTTCTGTATTACATATTCCTAGTTTTTAGGCATAATATTCCCATGTTATAACTGGTGAAAAGTTTCAATTTCTTTCAATTCGAGAAACATTATATCTCACTCCATTTTAAAAATTTTACATTACTGTTAGTGTTGAGAAATAATTATGGTTCAATTTGTAAGATGTTTTTTTTTTTTTTTTTTTTTTTTTGGGTAAGATGTTTCAATCTAAATATTTAAGTCTTTTTTTAATCAATTCTTCGGAGGTAACTCGAAATTCTTTACTGTTCCATAAAAGCACATCATTGGTAATAGCAACAAGATTAATTTTTGGGTCTAAAATGGAAACTTGTCTGAATTCTGGATTTGGATTCGAGTTGGATGCTGGACTTATTAGCTCCACGAGATATATTCCCAGAAGGTAAAAGTAGCAGAGATGAAGATATTGAGATGGATGTATGAGTATATTAGGTTGGATAAAATTAGGAATGAAGATATTCGGGAGAAGGTGGGCGTGACTCCCACAGACAAAAAGATGCAGGAAGCGAGACTTAGATGGTTCGGGCACGTGCGGGGAAGAAGCCAAGATGCCCGGTTAGGAGGTGTGAGCAGTTGGCTTTGACGGGCATGAGAAGAGGTAGAGGGCGGTCCAAAAAGTATTGGAGTGAGGTGATCAGGTAGGACATGGCACGACTTCAGATTTCCAAGGACATGACTCGAGATAGGGAGGCGTGGAGGTCGAGTATTAGGGTTGATGATTAGGAGAGAGTCGAGCATTTTTCTTCCTTCGTATCGAGGGTGGGGCTAGCCTGTTAGGGTGTTTGTCTTTGGATTATTAGTGGTGTAAGTTTGTGTCAACACTATTTTTCCTTCTTTTTTTTTTCATAATACGGTGGCTCTATTACTGGTTGTTGTTATTGCTTTTCCATCCATTTTCTGTTTCCTCCGATGCTTATATTATCTTTCTGATTTTTGTTGTTGTCACAGATTTTATATTTTCGTCTTCTTGAGCTGAGGGTCTCTCGGAAACAGCCTCTCTATCCCTCCGGGGCTAGGGGTAAGGTTTGAGTACATTCTACCTTCCCCAGACCCTACTTGTGGGATTTTACTGAGTTGTTGTTGTTCTCTTCTTGACAGTCAAGTTATCTTCGTGTAGCCTATAGGTCACGGGTTTGAGCCGTAGAAGCAACCATTAATATTTGTATTAAGGTAGGTTATTTACATCACACTCCTTAGGGTTGTGACCCTTACTCGGACCCTATGTGAATGCGGGTGCTTTGTGTGTGTATCGGGCTACCCTTATTTTTATGTGTTTTTTTTCTGATTTCCCATTTGGTGTTCGATATTCGCATTGGGACCCGACTCCAGATTTGCATGAGGAAGTCCTACATGTGAATAAACCGTTCCCAAATAAAAACGATTCATATCTAAGACTCGAATCCGAAACCTCTGATTAAGAATGAACTAGTACTTGCTACTCTACCGCAAACAAGACACACATAAATTGTTGTTTGTACTTTGTAGCAATAAAATGGTTGGCCTCTTCTTAGGTGGTTCTGTACTATTGAACAATAATAGTTGGGCTAACAGGTCTGCATATATCCATCAATCTTATTCGTGATTAATTGATGAATAATATTGACGAGATTCTTTATAACATAAGATAGTGTTTGCACTTTTGCTGGATGATGCATATGCATAATGTTGTTTAAAGTTACTCCAGCTCTACTTTTCAAACATAGTAAATTAAGGTGATTGCTTGAACGTATTTTTTTTTTTTTTAATTACCCCTCAAATTTAATGTTAATATGTTATTTTTTCCCCCAGTTAGTATGCTATAGTTTGACTCATATCCTTTTTATACTCGACCCTATTCTACAAGAGTAGTGACACACTGAGGCCTATCAACAACATATTTTATTTTCTATAATAACTTTTACCTATAATAACAACAATCATATTTATAACAGAATATTTTTTTTTTGTAAATTACCCCTCTATAACAACTATATAAAATCTTTTAATATTACTATAATAATTATAAAATGCACACAATCTTTTCCATTAAACAAAGTTCCTATCTTGCATAAAAAATAAAATTTGAAGATTTGCACGTAATATCTTTCCCATCGGACAAATTCCAAAAGATATTCAGATAGAATATTTAACTGATTAGCTCTTAGATTGTCTTCAAGGAAAAACTATTGAATATCTTTTTGCTGAAAATTTGAATACAAACCTTCGCCAATTCAAGCGTTATATCGCAAATAAGAGAATGAAATCTACGAAACAAACTACAATTATAAAGTTCTTCCATTAATCTTGAAAGAATTTATTTTTCTAAGTAGCTTTAAAATGTTTGTCTTAGAGTTTAAATCTTTATATGTTTAGTTATAAATTTATTAATATATATTAGCTTTCTTCAATATTTAATTAGTGAAATATGCATATCTTTTGAGATTTTAAATTTGAATTTGTAACATTAAAAAAGGAAAAATAATTGATTTTTGGATAATTTTTAGCTATAACAGCTAAAAAATATTTAAACATCAAATGCTTTTATAGATGTATAACAACCATTCACTATAAAAGCTAAAAAATATCGAAACAAACAATACTTTTATAGAAAAGTTTTGATTGTACCTAGCAGTATCCCTTAACTTATTATAAGAGGTAAATTTATTTTTCTAGCAAATTAGTATAGAAGCTCTCTTTTATTGTTCCTTTCGGTAAGTCTTCGTCCCCTGGTACGCGGTTAGTCCAAACTCTTTCAACGTACCCAAAGAAACTTTACGTGTGATTTCGTCAAACTCGGAATTAAAACTGACGGTGCAATCTTCTATGCAGAACGTACAGCATATCTATTGTAATTTACAAAAATAATCCCTCTTTATTCACTTCCCTAATACTCCCCGAAACACTCAAATTTACACTTACCTAAAAAATCAGTTAAAAAACCAAACTACAAAATCCTCCATTTCAGTTCAGATTTCTGCGGAAAACCCAATACCCATCTCGAGAAAATCTTGCAGAAAAAGATGGCTTCGGCAATGAGAATTGTTTTTGGGCTTCTTACACTTGTCACATGTGGAATGATTCTCGGTAAAACATTTCTTCAATCTTTTTTATCTACCCAATTTTTGTTATATGTATGTATGTGTTGAATTTGCTGTTTTTGTAATTCTTGAATTTTCTCCTCCTGCATTTGCGGTTTTGATCATCATAATTATCATCACTGGTGTTTTTTAGCTTTGGATTGGCATTTAATTTGGACTAACCAACCACCCTATTTGGAAATAGAACAAGAAAAAGGAAAAAAAAATGGTGATTTTTATGCATATATTTTATTTGGAAATGGAGATTTAAAAAAATTGAACTTTTGGGGTTGGAGTGAAGTGGGTGCTTGGTTTTGATCCTTGATTGTCATTCTTGATTGTGATATCACCTATGTTGCTCAAATTTTTCAAAATTGACGGTGAGTGCGTGTCAGATCCTCAAATGTAGCTATTTTATGAGGATCCGACAAGGGTGTGACAACTATTTTGGAGAGTCTGAGCAAAAAACGAAAAAATTATGGTGATCTTTTTCTTTTTTCTTTTTTTGAAATTAAGACTTTACAGTGGATTGATGGTGAGATAATTGGATTCTTTACCACAGTGTTGATTAATGAGGTGGGTGGGTTTTATACTTGATCGTCATGCTTTTTGCGATCTCGAGGCTTATGGATAAAGAGAAAAAGAAAATGGCCAATGTTTGTTTAATGGTAGATTTTAATGTGAACTGTTTGTGCAGGTGTGGTGGGACGGTTGAGTTCTTTATCACTTTGTTGATTGTTGAGTTTGGTTGAGGTTATGGTATTATGAGGATGTTATTGAATGAACTCACTTCACTTAAGCTAGGAAATTCAGTAGTTGTTCAATAAAGCAAAAAAGGAAAAAAAGAAAAAAAGAAAAAAGAAAAAAAAAGGTTACGTTCTTATTTTACAAAACTATGAATTCACAGAATTTTTATTGGTTTTTTCTTTTTGTGGGGAGGGGGAGGGGGAGATTAGTCTTGATTAGCTTTGTTGGCGTTCTGATTTGGTTCAGGTTATGGCATAATCGGGATAAGGCAATTAGTATTATTTCCCCTGTGAAGCTAAAATGTCTTACAGTTAGTTCAGGGGGTTCTTTTAAGCTTTGATCATCTAGAGTGAAAGTTTCATAATTACACTAAATTAATTCTCTAATATAATCACCAGCACTTGTTGTGTTTATGAACACCCGTCGAGTAATATAATGTTCTTACTAATAGGGTGAAGTAATGCAAACTAAACCAGTGCTTTTGTGAGATGAATATCATTACTATCTCGTCTAGTACTATTTAGAGATACTTCCGGAGCTTACATGATGATCATAATTTCATTCTTTTCTTTTCATGGATTAATGACTCAGCATAACAAACTTTTCTATGATTAATCATTAATTTGATACAAAAAATGAGAGTCCTCGACAAAAAAATAAGCGCAATAGAGAAAATTAAAAAGGAAGTACTTTAAGAAACTTGTAGACATGAACCGTGAGATATTGGATAGTTTTTGGAAAAGATACCTGCTGTTTTCTTTTGTTTCGTTTTTCGGGTGGACGGACAAAAATGTCTCTGATTTGCTGTTCCTCTTAAAATGCTGGAAGAAGTAAAAGTTGTCTTTCTAGATCAGATGACTTTATATTAAAAGACCTAGTGGGACTACACATTTTCTACAGAAGCATCCGAAGTGTTTACTATAAGATCCTGATCCTTGACCATCCCCTCGTAGTCTTATCCTTCAAACGAATTTGTGGTTTTTCTTAAACTTTGAATTTTCTCTGTTTTCCGTCTTGTATTCTGATCAAAGAATACATATTTTGACGTGGGTTTGAAACAGACAAAAGCCTAGTATTTAAGTGGAGAAGGGTAGAGGGGCAAGTCCATTATCCACCGAGTTCCAAACCGTGTGCCACTGGCCCTCGGGGATTTCTTGGTTATAAAAAAATATAAAATAGAATACATAATTTGAATTTTACTGATATGGACTTTTGGTTTTCCTGGTTGGATTTGTTGCTGAATGGAAACTGATTAGTTTCTGTCGTGTGATGTGCAGGAGCTTTGATTCAACTAGCATTTATTCATAGGATGGAGGACTCACTTGGTAACTTTTCTTGGTTTATTGTAGATATTTTAAAATGATTGTTTTTTCTTTTATCTTATTTGGAGGGCTTAATACTTGCTCCAACATTCTTCTCATTTGTAGTTGCTGTGGTATCAAATAATCAAACCAGTACTCCATGTTCCACTGCATGCAATACCAAATAGTAATTATTATCATTGATCTTATTATATAAGGGTCACTATTGGCGGATCCTTTAACTAACTATTTGAACATTTTTGGCAGTTCAGCTTAGTGAAAGTAGGCAATATTCGCTCTAATTATTCCTTTCTTTTGTAGTTGTGGTTTCTCCTTTTCAATCAGATTTTAGTGGATGCAATATAAAAGAATGTTTACTTAAGATTCACTTTTGAGGGATTTAGTTCATATAGTAGCTATGTGGAAAATTTTGACAAGTCATTTTGTGCTTACGCGTGGTAAAATTAGAGAAGACTTTTATGAATTTGAGAGAAAACAAGTACTTTGTTGTTAATAGAATGAGGAAAAATTGGATTCACATCTTATATAAGATCTTTTTTTGCTTTCATTTTTACCTTGTAATAAATTCCTTAAAATTATGAACCAAGGTGGTGTCAGAAGCATTTACAATATGTATATGACATATTCTCCTCTTTCTACTGGTTCTACCCAATTATCCATGCACAAAGGTATTTTCGCCCTCACATGCTGTTCTATGCTACCAATCGATCTTCTGTTCCTCTAATTCCATATTGTTTAAAAGACGCGCAGTGGTGCTAAGTTTATAACTTCTCTCCTTCCCTTCTAATTTTTGGCCTCCTGCCCTCCTCTAGCATCCTACAAACTCACCGAGTGTTCTTGATAGCAACCCAACTAGTATTAACTATTAAATGCTGAGGAGATGTGAGGAGATGAGATCCACTGTTGGATAGCCAACGTGCAATGCAACAAGAGAGGGTTATTGACTTATTGTCCTCTCAGCACTCTTGCACATAGACCAACTAACCATAGTCCTTTCTCCTCCTTATATTATCAGCAATAAAATTTTGCTTCATGCCACACCTCCTTAAATTATCGGCTGTATGTAGGAGCGTATGCAGGAATTTTTGTAACCGGTGTCGAAATTTATAGAAGAACGGGAATAATAGCGTTAATTATCATACTTCTAAACAAGAAATAGTCTTTGTCTATTGGTTTTGTTGAGGTTCTATCAAATATTTGCAAAAAAGATGTGCTAGTTGATGTTTGATCCTTTGACCTCTTAGAGCAAAATCAGACACATAACCAACACACCAAAAGACAATTTATGTCAAGTGGTGTCACTTTTTCCTACTTATCCGTTTTCTCACAATATTAATATGTATAATTAGTAAAAAAATTTCGACGAAGCGGTGTCGCGTGACACCGCTTCGCTAAGTGTGAATCCGCCCTTGGGTGTATGAGTTGCGTTTCATGACACACACCATGTGAAGAATGTAACATTTTTGGTGCCTTCACACTCCATAATGCCTTCTACTCATCAGTGTTACTGCCCTAACCTTTTTAGGTGAAAATCCTTGTAGCAAACCCTTATTAAACCTTCCTATTGTCCTTCCCCTCTATTTTTACTATAAACATTGAGAAGGGATTCCTGGGCCTTCTTCCACTTCCAATCTTGATAGCCTTTTCGAATCTTATGTCCCATGATATTTTCTTTCTTGATTAACCAATGTTGTGCATCTCTCATACACCATAGCATGCAACAACAACAAATCCAGTGAAATCCCACAAGTGGAGTCTGGGGAGGATAGTGAATACGCAAACCCTACCCCTACCCTGGGAGGGTAAAACGACTGTTTCCGATAAACCTTCGGCTCAAGAAAGACTGAAAAAGACAGTAGAAACAAGCAATATCAACAACAAGAGCCAGAAAGATAGTAACGCAAACTAAGAGCCAGAAAATAGACGGAAGGAAGCAGTAGCATCAAGCATTGACCACAACAAGATACTAAGAAACCGACGCAGAAGGTAATTGGAAGACAACATGTAAAATTAGTAATCTAAGAACAAGAAAAACTACCAAACTAGCCCTAATATAGGACACATGCTTTTTCCATTTAAACAAAAGAAGAAAAAGAAACACTACCAGACTAGCCCTAATACCACTAGTAAGGATCATAAATATGCTCGACTACCTACTAACCTTCTACGCTAGTTCTCGACCTCCACACCCTCCTATCAAGAGCCATGTCCTTAGTAAGCTGAAGCCACGCTATGTCTTGCCTAATTACCTCTCCCCAATATTTCCTTGGTCTCCCTCTACCTCTTATCACACCCACCAAAACCAACCGCTCACACCTCTTTACTGGGACATCTGAGCTTCTCATCTTCACATACCCGAACCATCTAAGCCTCGCTTTCCGTATCTTGTCCTCCACGGGGGAGACGCCCACCTTTACCCGTATATCTATACACCATGGCATGCATCTGTTGAAATCATACATCTCCCCACACTATACGCCTCCCAAAATGTGCTCTATTGCCATTCTGGATGATGTAACCGACAAACCTTGTGAACTCATTCCTTCTTCATGTTCCCGTTCCATAAACCTTCTTAACTCACGAAAATGCTTTCTTTTGGTTTTATAAGTATCAAATTTACCAGATTCAAGGAAACAACCATTCCTTTTTTTACCTTGGATCAGGAACAGGGGTAGTTGTCTTCTCGCATCGTTACTGCTTTGCTTGTCCACCTACACTAAGCAGGAATGGTGTTACTTACTTTCTTTGGCTTATTCTGCTTCTATTCAAGCTTCTGATGTTATGTTTATCTTTGAAAGTACTTATCAAAAACAATAGCTTTCAACACAGTAAGATCTTTGAGTCTAAGCACTTCATATTCTGCTTCAATCCAGCTGTTAATTGTGATCACTGCTTGAGATGGTGTTAGTATTCCGTTGAAACTTTCCTCTTTACCTAATGGAATTTTGTGTAACTGACTTCCTGTACCGGGCTTCCCTTTTTAACTTCCTGCAGACAGAGAATCGTCTTTTGGTGGAAAGCATGCAAGTTTAGCTGGCAACCAACATCAGTTAGCAAGAGGTTTGTGTTGTTCGTTGACTGTTTTTAGCTCTGCAATATACTTTATGTTGTTCAGCATGAGTTGGGTGCTTCGCTCGCGTAGGCGCTGCTTCAGACTAGGCACTGAGAATCTAAGGCATACTTCCCACAGTCTTTTTCTTGAAGAGCGTGGTACTAAACAATAAGTAAGTTGGCAAAATGATCTAATTAGGAAAATATTATGAGTAAATGTGTTTAAAAATTAGAATAGGAACTTTCCAATTTAATATAAGAAAAGTAGTTACTAAACTTAATTAGAAACTTAAAACTGCATCGTTGCATTTGAATCAAAAATTTAAAATAATTTTTGAACTTGATTTATAATATTTTTGTCTTACATTTCAAATATTTTCTCTTCAATTCCTTTATCAATTTTTTTGAGTTAAAAATTCTCTCTGTGTGTGTGTTTATGTTAGGATATATGTATTTTCATTTGCCTTTTCACTAAAAGCTCGGACTCAATTGCACTTTGGGTTAATGCTCCCACAAGCTCAACTTTTTTGCACTTCCACCTTTGGCGACATTGCGTTTTGATTTTACATTTGACCATGACCTAAGTTTTTGTCTCGCAAACTGATATACATGCCTACATCGGTAGAGTTATATAATTGAGTTCTTTATGATGCTGATCTTGCATGCAACTGCTGTGTTCGAGAAGAAAAAGGAAAACAGTTGTCCTTCATTCCACCTGTAACTAAATGCCACTTCTACTTTGATACAAAAGTCTTCAGAAGACTTTGCACTAACTTATCCTTGATCGGTCGATCCCCCTCAAAAGAGATGGCGTGACAGAATAGTAATCAGATCAAACATGAGTTAGTTTCTGGATGTCCACATATCTTCTTTTATATTGTGTCTGGACACGTAATAATAGCCTAAGCAGTAGTACAGTGTTGGTTGGCTTGGGTCGCTTAAGGAGTATGTTGGACTGTTGATTACTTGGGCATTAGAGTAATCAATTGGTAATTTCCAAGAAATCGTCTTGGTTTCATTACTTTAGTGATGGTTGGGTCATGTAAGGAGTATGTTGGACTGTTGATTGTCTTAGGCAGTAAAACTAAACAATTGGTAATTCAAGGGAGAGTAAGCATCTTGATTTCTTTAATATCTGAACAACTATCATTACAGCAAAATCTTTTTGTCCACTTTCTCTCTGAGATTTAGCATGAGCACATGGTGTACTCCTGATATCCTGACTTTTCTGCCCTTTTTTCTCAGGAATCTCTCATTGGGGTTATGACATAGAAGCTGTAGCACTACGTATAGGATATGTAAGTCCAAAGTTATGTTTCATTTTGAAAAATTAACTTAAATAGCCCCTACCCAAGCGCTTAAACTTAAAATAGCCGATGGATGTATAATATATGTATAATTCATGTATAATATGCGTATAATCATTGAATAATCTTTGTGCGCTGGCTAGAAAAAGTAAATAGTAAATTCAACCGGCTATTTGTGTAAAGACCCCTTTCATGTTTTTGAGATACCTCTGTTTCTCAACTTCAGGCCATCCACTGTATGCTTTATAGTAGAAGGTACAGGTAAATTCGGCTGGTAGACATGTCTTGCCTACCAGTGCGGCTTCCACATTCCAGAAAAGTCTTTCTACTATATATATAGCAAGAGGAAGAACTACCAGTGCTACTTGTTGAGATAGCTCATAGATGTGAAGTTGAAATCTTAGACTGTAGATATCAATCAGTTGAAGATCCGAACTTTATAGATGTATGTGGTGAAACTAATACTGTGCTGTATTATATCTAACTTTTCAAGAGTAAATCATATTTCTCTATGCAGTTAGACGATGAAAGTAATATAGTGTTCCAATGAGTTCTCCTTGTGCTAGTAGACAATATACTTGTCTACCTTCTGGTCTTCCTAGTATCCATGCTAGTCAAGCAGGTTCTTATTTTGGCACTGGAGAGGAGTTTTGTGTATGTAAATGTACAAGTAGTAGATCTTATGGTGGAATGTTGATCAGGTAAGCCCTTAGGGAAATGGAAAAAGTGTAGTTTTCTGATCTCCAACAATACCTGTTATCGGAAACAACCAACCCCTATTCTCATGGAACTGATTTCTTGTTCTATCTTATGTTCTGACAAATAAAGCCTACTTGGTTCGGAAATGCCAGACGGGGACCCGCTAGAATCACTTCTGGGCAAAGAGAAAGTCATGTTCATTTATATCTGTGGCCCCTCTTTTTTTTTGAGCAAATGAATGGTTTTCGCTGACATAAATAAATAAATAGAGAATCTCTCTTGTTGTTATTCTTGTAGGCTTGCATAAAAAAATCAAATTTTCTTCAGTTGAGAACTAGGAGAGCAAGCCTTAACCAGAATTCATGCATTTCTGGACTATGTTATCCTGTAACTTAAACTGAGCAGCTGCATGAATGCCATTACTGCTAGCTTCTGCTTTGCTATTTTAATTATGTCAATTTCTCATACTGCTCGTGCAGGTGAAGCCTGAAATTATTAGCTGGAAACCAAGAATTATATTATTTCACAACTTCTTAAGTGCAGAGGTATGCCAGTTTTATATTTTCATCTTCATTTCTACCATTGCATATCTCTGTCTGTTAATTTGGCTTCTTTGTGTAATACGGCTACTATATCTTTGATGAGATTAGAGTTTTGGTTGGTAATATATTGGATTGTAAAATGTTTAACGGTTCTTCTGTGGTCTCTGCTCCAATTTTACCATGAAATGTACATACATACATATTGTGTATGTGTATATATATACATATTTATACATACGAACCAGGAGGTCACGGGTTCGAGCTGTGGAAATAGCCTCTTGCAAAAATGCAGGGTAAGGCTGCGTACAATAGACCCTTGTGGTCCGGCCCTTCCTCGGACCCCGCGCATAGCGGGAGCTTAGTGCACCGGGCTGCCCTTTTATATATATATATATATAGAGAGAGAGAGAACTGCTACCAACTTATCTTTTTAAGGAAATTGGTCTTCAAGCTAATATTTGCTAGAGATTTGATCCCCTATTTACTAAATACTGTCAAAGTCAGTAATACCTAAAAAGTGAATTTTTTTAAGTCAATTTACTGTTAGTGTAATGGGTGACAAATTTCGTTACGCTTAAATTGCTCTTGCGCATGGTTTTCTTCCTGCTACAGTGTCAAGTTTCATGCTCGAATGCGAAATTAAAAAAAAAAGTGTAAAACGTTAATTAGAGTGCTTGATAAGAATTTGAATGGACGCCAGGGAGGGTGGTTGAAGACTGGAAGAGAACAATAAATCTTAAATCTTGATATTTTGGACATGATCAAAGTTACAGATGGTATTAGTAAATCGTTTGCAAAATCGTGTTAGATTTGTTAATTTTAAAAGCATCATGTGTGCGTGATGATAATTTAGGAATTTAATATTCTATTGCCTTCACAGGAATGTGATTATCTTAGATCGGTTGCCATGCCCCGTCTTCATGTTTCAACTGTTGTAGATGCAAAAACTGGAAAGGTATGCACACTATGCAAATGATTCTCTGACATTCGGCATCTACTACAATTTTTCTTCTGATGAGTTCAAAATTTTTCCACACCCTGTTGTGCTCATCTATTGTTGAAATGTGCTTGTGAGTTACCACTAGTTCTTAATAGCAAATTAGTTTTGCCTATACAAGTACTTCTGGTTAAAGTTCAACTTACAACTACTGCTTTGAAGTTTGCCTCTAGAAGAGCACTGACTTTCAAATGCCACCTCACCTTTTAGTTCATCTGACAGTTCTACTCATATTCTTCATTTGACATGGATACATGCAAAACAGCCTGGAGGTTACAGAGGGTTGTTTCTTATACATTAATCTCATACCAACGAGGGCATAATTTCTAGCTAAGCCTCACATTTTAGTTTCCAGCTTAATTAAAATAGTCTTTCTACTGGGAAAGTTGATATATATTTGCTAAAATAGATGCAAATTTTATCAATTCTGTATGCTTGAGAGATTTTTGTATAAGTCTGGGTATGCATTATTCTTTCATTAAGCAAATAACAAAGTCTTACATAGATTTAGGTCTCATTTGTTTGCACTAAATGTAGGTCTGAATCTTAATCATTCATATTTCAGTCATTAAGTCTGTTTGTTTTTTCAATTTTACAACCACTTAATGGGTCTGAATAGATCTTAATGATTAAGATCTATAATAAAGTCTTAATATCATCAAGATGTTATACATTCAAGAATTTATGTAAAGATGATATTTCACTATTACTCCTACACTTTCACCACTAATCACCATACCACTACTATCGTTGTCCCCCACTATTACAGACTATCACCACCCACGATCCACCACCGATTACCACCATACTCAACCACAACCACCGCTGCCAAGCACGAATGTCAGTTGTCGCTACCACTCGCTATTATTTACAACCATCAACACCAACACCATTATCACAATAGTCACCAATCACCATTATCAACCATCACTACATATCACTCATCACTGTTATCAGTCACCACCACCATCAACCACCATCGTTAATTTCTACTGTCATCCACCATTTACTACCCATAATTACCACTAACCAATATCATGACCAGCCACTACCCAGTCAGCACCCACAACCATTGTTATTAGCCATCATCACCACCAACAGCTGTAAAAATTTTAATTTTTGTTTAATATAGTATTAAATTTATTAGTACTCTTTGATTTGAATTTATACTTATTAATTTTTAATAAAGACAAGTTCTACGCATTCAAATGTAAAAAAGACAAACAGTCTTAATTATTCAGTATTCAATCTTAATACAACATCTTAACATCTAGATGTATATTCAGATTCAAACGTTTTAATCTTAATACACATTAATATTCAGATGTCTATTGAGATTCAGACATCTTAATCTTAATAAAAACAAATGAGGCCTTAGTCTCACTACGGTCGCTTGGTTACCGGCTCAAGGATACTAATTCGGGGATAGAATATGAGATTGTATTTATTCCATATTTGGTTGGGTATTAGCTAATGGTGAGATAAATTTTATGTCAAAAATGGTGAGATTAACTATCCCATATAGAAGGTGGGATAGCTAATCCCATGGGATATCCCAGCCCATGGGATATCCCAGCCCATGGGATATCCTTTTCTATCCCACCTTGTAACCAACCGACCCCTAAGCATTAAGATTCATTCTCAAGGTGTCTAATATTATGATGTTGTTTTCTAAAATCTCTTGAGATCTTTGAAGAGTGGAGACAAAAATAAACCCAATTGTTTAGAAAAGAGCCGATAAACATTTAGAAACCTATAAGCAAATAACTTGGTATGCATTTGGGTGATATTTGAGTTGAACTTGAAAAAAGGTTTACTTGAAGCTAAAGTTAAGTGAAAGTTTGTAGAGGACGAAGTTGTTTTTGGACAAGAACTTCACCTGGAAATAGAGTTTTGTGAAAATTGAAGATTTGTGAGTGAAAATTGAAGATTTGTTTGTCAAAATCTTCACTTGAAGATGAAAAGTTATCATGATATTAAAAAAATACACCTGCATACTACTATTTCAAGTGAAGTTATGGCCACAAATGAGAAATTAATCCTTTTTTATACTCTTTGGCGTTCAGAAAATTGAAGAGCAACATAAACCTAAGTGGAAGTGTGTATGACAGGGAATAAAGTTAAAACATTTTTTATTGGTGAAAGAATAGTGCTCATACGGGACGTGTAAGACTTTCTCAATAAGGGGCTTGATTAGTATTTTTTCCTTCTTTTGATTGTTAAGCTTGATTAGTAAACTATGATGGAAAAATTGGGCATCCAAGGGTGTGGTCTAGAGGTTAAACTGGATGCATACCTTGGAGACCAAAATTCAAATCCTAGTAGACAAAAAACGCTAGATGATCTCTTTCCATCTATGCTGGTAAGAGGCAGCTGGTATCCAGTGGAATAGTCGAGGTGCGAGTAAGCTGGCCTAGACACATCCATTATATAAAAAGGGGAAAAAATTTGAGGTATAGTGTGGCTTCATGCTGAGGTATAGTAGTATAATGATGCATGCTAGAAGAAGGTAATCAAAGAAAAATATGGTGCATTGGGTGTAAAATGTGGGAGGACTCGAGCTCAAATATGAGGCTCCACAGTAGGGAACACATCAGTTTTTCGCATGATAAATGGTTATGAAGCTGCACCTTGAAAGGAATACCTGAATTATTTCAGTTTGTATGACATCCTCAGGCTACACATGCAATTTAGAGATGCAACTCATGGAACATTGTATTTAGAAGAAGCTGCTTAGGCTAGGAAATAAACAGCATGATCGAGTTATTTACTAAGCTGGAGAATGTAAGGCTTCATCGCAGGTGAAGGACAGGTTGAAATGGTGCAATAGTGAAAATGGATAGTTCACTGTGAAAGCATTTTAAAGCAATCATTACAGGAACAACAAGATTGTTGAACATTGGCTCCATAATTTGGAAAATAATTCCCAAAAAAGGTAGCTTGTTTCAGTCAGATAGCATTTCTTGAAGCCTGCCTTACAGAGGACAATCTTAAGAAGAGAGGAGTCATCTTGTTCTAGAGATGCTATATGTGTAGTGGTGGCAAAATGGATAAAAAAAAACAGTTATCCACCCATATTATCCATTAAAAAATGGGTTGGATAACGAACGTTTTAAAAACGAGTCAAATATGTATAAGAACCATATTATCCACTTAGAAAATGGATAACCAATGGATAACTAATAGGTTTAACTTTTATATTTGTAAAGCCTCAAATTGGGGGTTCCTAAAGTTTGGGAGATTAGGAATTCTCCCAAAAGTGGTCATATTCAAGAAGCCATGGATAATATGGATATCTGTTGTTGTTGTTGTTGTTTTGTGTTACCCGTTTTCGACCCGCCCATATCCGACCCGACCCGCCCGTTTGCCACCCCTATATATGTGCATGAAAGAAGCTGAAGATTGTAATCACCTCTTTCTTCACTGCTCTATAACAAAGAACATGTGGCATATGTTTTTGTGTCGGGGCATGTTGGTTAATGCCCTGAGATGCCTCAATTAGTTGGGGACAATAGATAGCTGGAAATCCATCAGTGGTATTTGGCAAATGGTCCCATCCGAGGAATTACACATGTTCTGGTGGAATATCAACTCCCAGCCACTCCTTAAAGGCATAGTTGTCTGATGGGCCTTTTATGATTGTGCAAATTGTGCAGTGTAAATAATTTGGATCATCTTATGAATTTGATTAGAGTGTCAGAATCACTGTACAGGGCTATATCTTTCTGCACTTATTTGCATCCTTTGGATGCTTGTTTTCTTGTTTGTTGAGATGGTAACATAATCCTCTGGATGCTTGTTAATGAAATTCTTTACTCTTTTTTTTTTTTTTGATGAGTCTGAAATCTGTCTAGGGCCAATCCTTAGGACCAATCGTAGCCTTTGAAACTTGGGGATAATGGGCCAGCCCGTCTACCCTTCTCCACTTAAATATCTGACTTAGTTCGCATAGCGCAGGGCTCGAACCTGTGACCTTAGTCACAAGTCCCTCAACCTTTGTCACTTGAACTAATCCCTGTGGCATGAAGTCCTATGCTTAATTCAAAAAAAAGAAAATAGTTGATTAGCTCTCTCCTCGTCACAAGGAGAAACCACCTAAGAGGAAAAAAAAGACATGCTTTTAGCTCTTCTAGTTTGAAGGAGCGAGTTGTTGAAGAATACGGGAACAACCATTGATGGATAGAAAATTTCTGATGATAAACATGCTTTTTCTAAAGTTAAACGACCTCTATTTTTGAGAATGTCCCCCTGAAGACTAGTTCACCTCAAACCATTGTCAATCAACTAGCTAATGAAATCGTCCTCCGTGCTATTGCTTTAGATTCAAACTATATGATTTGTAACTTTAGGAACTCCTTTCTTACTGGTCTGATCTTATATCGCTGTAGTTTCTATAAGTGCTATCCAAGGTATTTGTGATTTTCTGTCCTTGTTACGTGCATGGAAGTCCAATTTGACTGATAATTTTGTTTTGTTCGCTAGGGAATTAAGAGTGATGTCAGAACAAGTTCGGGAATGTTTTTGAGCCCTGATGAGAGGAAGTATCCCATGATACAGGTCTGTACAGCACACGGGTCCTTTCAACTCCTCTTGTTCTCTCTTCTTCTTATTCAAAGCTCAACATGATATGCTGCTATCTTTGGCAATATCTTGCCGAGTTAACAAGGTTCTTTTATCCCACTTGGGTTCCCCTGTCTTCCACTTTCATTTTTTCTTGTGTATAAAATAACGTTCCGATTATGTGGTGATTGGTATGATAGTAAAAGTTGGTCTTACATTGGTGATTTTCTTTGCATTCCTGTACTTCCAGGCAATTGAAAAACGAATTTCTGTATATTCTCAAATACCAGTTGAAAATGGGGAACTCATTCAAGTGTTAAGGTATGTATTATGAGAATTTGCTTTTTTCTGTTTTTCATAATGAGATGGAAAGCTGATATGTTCAAGTATCAAGGCTAACATCTGCAGAAGCACAGGTATGAAAAGAATCAGTTCTATAGAGCCCATCACGACTATTTCTCTGATTCAGTAAGTTCTTACTCCAATTTATTAGTTTGTTATTTCTGCTATTGGCTTATTTTTCTGTTTTCTATTTGTCATTTGGACAGATCTCTTTTCACATATCAATTTACTGTTGTCAAACTGAGTGATTCACTTACTTTATTTTGCAGTTTAATGTGAAGCGTGGAGGTCAACGAATAGCAACAATGCTCATGTATTTGAGCGATGGTGTTGAGGGGGGAGAGACATACTTTCCTATGGTAATTACTCATGAAACCTTGATTGAAAACTTCTTTCCTGTATGATTGACACTTTATTGTCTCTGGTGGAGTACTCCACTTGGATTGTTTGAAATGTATCTATTATCGGATGCCTTCAATCATATTCAGTCAATTAGATGATTAGCAGAAGATATTTTACAAAAAGAGAAAAATTGCATAACTAGTAGTTTCTGGAGGAATTAGTTTGTTATTCTAATATTTAAGTTTCTGGAGGGGTTTTTGCAAGAGCTTTCTGCTGCTATTAGTGTCTTTTTTTGTATTTTATGTTCCATGTATGATGCTACCACCAGGATAATATGTCTTGTGAATGTTGCTTGAACGCTCGTTATAACTTGCTGTTTGTGTTTGGGAGAATGAAATCGCTCTCCAGCAGAATTACCCTAATGGATGCAACTTTCTTCAGCATATTCTACAGTGAATAAGAATGATAGATTCACTTATCTTTTTTATTTTTATTTTTTATAAGATAGTTGCTGTTGATCTTATGTTGGAGAGTCAGTAGATGTTCCATCTTTTGTCCAAGTTCTCAAATGTTTGGAAACTTGATTTCTTTTCGTTTCATAGTTGAAAGATGTGACAATTGAAAGTTCAACTTCTAGCAATTTCAGCATTACTCTGTATCATGCAAGCAATTTTGTAATTCTTAGAGAATATGGACTAAAATTATGCCCTTGTGTTATCTCGCCAGAACATCTAACCATTTTTTGTCTGAGCAAATGAATTATAATTCTAAAAATGTCCATGTGAATCAAACCAAAATTTATAGCCTTTAACCTTCTCCGGCACCCTGTAATCCCATTGCTACCCCCTACAAATTATTGTGTTCCTAATAGCTAATGCGGATTATGGTGGTTTTGCAATTCTGAGAAGGTTGTAGGATGTAGGAATAGTTTGCAGGGTCTATTGAGGCAGCATAGAAGGAAAGAAGGGGGTGAAGGGTGTAAAAATTCTATTGAGTTAACTTACTGTTTGATTCTAACTTTTTGTTTGATTTTGTTCAGTACATCTCGAAAAGAACTAAATTGGCTTATTTCAGATAAAACTGCGTACAAAATTTGTTGAGCACAGTATTCCAGGGAAAAATAACAGAAATTAAATATTATGTGTGTTTTCTGAAGACGATGAATATGATAGGTGATAGGAACAGAGATTTAATAATGGAAAAAGAGATAGAAAATACACTAATATTATTGATAATAGAGAGACACAAGCATCTCGTATCTCACAGATAGTCTGACTGCATATAAAGGATAATTACCACTCACCTACATATTACTAGATCGATTGTTTATATAGAGGCTGACCATAACTACTCCATAACCAAGTTAGGATAAAGACAGATAACTTTTAGTAACCATAATAAACTGCTAACAGATAACTTCTTCTAATAACTGTTGGAAACTGCTTAATTTTCCATGTCTGAAAGCTCCAGAAATTTGAGAAGCAAATCATAATCTTCTCCTACATTTCTTTGCTTCTTCCTTCTTGAATAAGTATGGAAGATACGTGTTTTATCAGTACACCCCTCGTGGAAAGACGACTTGTCCTCAAGGCGAAAGTCGGGAAATTGTGCAGCTAACAGATCATAGTTTTCCCAACTTGCTTCTTCGAGAGGTCGACCAACCCATTGAATTAATAATTCAAGTTGAGAATTGGTTGTTGGTGGTCCCTAACGATGATCAAGAACTTGTTCAGGTGAAAGAATGAGCTCGCCTTCATCACTTAATGGTAGTTCCGGTGGCTGGGAAGGAAAATCAGAACCAACCGCAGGCTTTAAGAGAGAAACATGGAAGATAGGATGGATTTTAGAGCTGGCTGGGAGTTCAAGTTCGTAGGCAACAGGACCCAATTTGCGAATGATCTTGTAAGGGCCAAAGAAATGAGTCTGACAACTTCTGAAATGGGCGATTGGCTAAGGACTTTTGACTATATGGTTGAAGACGTAAAAGGACAACATCTCCAACATTAAAAGAGAGATCTCTGCGCTTAGAATCTGCATGTGCTTTCATCCTGGATTGGGCCTTCAAAAGGTTATCCTTCATAAGTTTCAACATAGCATCTCTAGTCAGCATCTGTTCTTCAAGGTCTGCAATATTGGTGTCGCCTGGATGATAGGGATGCAGTAATGGGGCGTCTCGACCATACACAATTTTGAATGGAGAATAACCAGTTGAAGTGTGATACCCAGTATTAAAGGAAAATTCCGCCCAAGCAAGAAACTTACTCCATTGGAGAGGCTGGTCATGGGCAAAGCAACGCAGGTATGCCTCTAAACAGCGATTGACGACCTCAGTTTGTCCATCAGACTGAGGATGATAGGAAATGCCCATGCGAAGACGAGTATTACAGAGGCGGAAAAGTTCCTGCCAGAAAGCACCTAGGAAAATAACGTCACGATGAGACAAAATAGAACGTGGGATGCCATGAAGCCTGACAATTTCTTTGCAAAAAGTGCCAGCAACAGATTTAGCAGTAAACGGATGAGACAAGCCAATGAAATGGCTGTATTTGCTGAAGCGATCCACTACCATCAACACCGTATCGATTCCACCGGATTTTGGAAGACCAACAATGAAATCTAGTGAAATATCTTCCCAAACACGCTCTGAAATAGGAAGAGGTTGTAGAAGGCCTGCTGGAGCTAGGGTCTGATACTTATTTTTCTGTCAGATCAAACAATTCTGGACATATTGCTTGACATCCTTCTTCAAATGGGGCCAATAAAAACTCTCTGAAACCCTTCTAAAAGTTTTTAAGAAACCACCATGTCCTCTAACATGAGAATCATGAACCTCAGCCAATATCTTAGCTTTAAGAAAGCATCATCAGGAATGACCAGGTGAGACTTGTAATATAGAAGATTAGAAGACACCTGAAAATCCGGAAGAGCAGTCGGATCTTCAAGCTTTTGAACAAAAAGCTCTTTTGTGTAAGGATCTGACTGCAACTTGGATTGCAAATTTCCAAAGTCCATTGAAACAGGAATAGCTAAAGCCAAAAGAGCTGCAGAATGCGACCTGCAAGAAAGAGCATCTGCTCTTATATTTTCACGCCCAGACTTATAAACAATGGTGAAATCAAAAGGTAGAAGCTTAAGCAAAAGCCATTGTCGTTCTGCTGTGGTAATTTCGTCGATCCAGCAAGTATTTCAAACTATATTGATCAGTCTTTACAAAGAAATGGCGCCCCAATAAATAATGTTTCCATTTCTGCAAAGCCAACACCAAGGCTAAGAGTTCCCTGTCATAGGCAGATTTGATTCTATTAGAAAAGGACAAGCCTTTACTGAAATATGTGATGGGATGTTCCTTCTGCAACAATATGGCACCAATTCCCGCGGTAGAAGCATCACACTCCACTGTAAAAGGGTGGGTAAAATCTGGAAGATGCAAAACATGAACTGAAATTAAGGCTTCTTTTAACTGTTGGAATGCAGCAGTAGCATGATTGTCCCAATGAAATGCATCTTTTTTAGTCAAGTCAGTCAAAGGGCGAGCCAGCATGCCATAGTTACGCACAAAGCGCCGATAATACCCTGTCAAACCCAAAAAACCACGTACATTTAGGCAATGGCCAATCTAAGACAGCAGCCACCTTGTCAGGATCAACCCCCACTCCTGCACGGGAAACAGTGTGACCTAGAAATCCAATTTGAGGTTGGCCGAATAGACACCTTTTTGGATTGGCAAAGTAAGAATTGCTAGACAGAAGGTTAAAGGGTCGTTCGAAGGTGCTCATAATACTGTTGGATGGTAGGACTATAGATTAGAATATCATCCAAAAAGACAAGAATGAATTTACGCAAGTAGGGGCGGAAAAGATCATTCATAGCAGCTTGGAATGTAGATGGAGCATTAGTCAAAGCCAAAAGGCATGACGATATACTCGCAGTAGCCAGAATGAGTGCGAAAAGCAGTTTTAGGAATGTCCGAAGGATTTACACGAATTTGGTGGTAGCGAGAACGTAAATTTATCTTAGAAAATATGATTGACCCATGGAGTTCATCAAGTAGTTCGTTGATGTTGGGTATAGGGTATTTATCTGGGATAGTGATTTGGTTAAGGTTGCGGTAGTCAACACACATACACCAACTATCATCTTTTTTTCTTAACTAATAGGACAGGACTCGCAAACAGGCTGGAACTAGGACGAATGAATCCAGATTGCAACAAAATAGAGATTTGTTTTTCAATCTTGGATTTTTGGGAGAAGGGATAACGATATGGACGTAGATTGGGAGGTTTTGAGTTAGGAAGTGAAGGGATAGAATGGGTGAAATTGCGAAAAGGGGGCAGGGAAGTGGGTTCTGAAAACACATTGTTAAACTCACTGAGGAGCTGTTGCATCAATTGTGGAGTAGGGATATCACCTGAATTAGGTTATAGCTGCCAAAGATTGAAAAGTTGCTGTTTTTTCTGTTTTCTGAGGAACGCCTTGCAATCTGTATTTTTTCCCATTTTGTTGGAAAATTAGAAACATCTCGTTCCAATTGGCCTGTACTGTGTTCAGGGATGCTAGCCATTGTATACCAGCACAGTGTCTGCGCCTCCAAAGGAAAAAGGGAAAAAGTCTTACGTTATGACCAAATCAGAAAGCTCTACTGACAGGCCTTTACAAACTCTGTTGCATTTGACAATTTCACCATTGCCTATCTGAACGCCAAAGGTGGGAAGATATTGAACTGCCAACTCAAGTTCTGTGACAATTCCTTCTGCTACAAAATTATGTGTAGAGCCACTGTCCACCAACATCAGCACTTTACGCCCAGAGAGAATGCCTTGAAGCTTCAAAGTGGTAGCCGATCCTTTGCCCAAAATTGGCTGAAAGGAAATTTCTGCCAAATCAGTAGGAAACATGTTGTCATTTTTGTTGTTGTCTTCCGTACTCTGTGTCTTGTTTGCATTAACTCCAAATGAGCAAAAGTTCCAGGTTTGCAGCGATAACCAGGGGCAAATTTGTCTCCACAACGGTAGCATAGACCCTTTTCTCGCCGATTTTGTTGTTCAGGAGTCAACGAACGAGAATTTGGAAGTGATGGTTATTGAAAAGGACGTGTAACTGGTTGTCGGGATGATTGAGAATGGAAGAACTCTCGAGTGGTTGTTGAGGATGTGCCAGTTGAAGAAGGTCGTGATGCTGAAGGCCAAGTGAGTCCCTTACTGGATCGCGTTGTGCCTTGTTTGCCTTCATCTTCTAAAGCCAGACTCATCGCCTTGTATACAGATCGAGACTTGTGAATCCTAACGTCCACGCGAAGGTCTTCTTTGAGCCCACTAAGGAAAACTCCAAGCAAACAGTGTTCTGGCCAGTTTTGAACACGGGCTGCTCGCTTTGCAAATTCCTGATGATACTCGAGCACTGTTCCAGTTTGTTGGATATTACACAGATATTCATCAGGGTTTTGAAACTCAGCAGGTCCGTAGTTTTCTTGCATAACTTTCACCAATTCGTCCCGATAATAAATGGTTCGCTCGCTATTGATCCAAGCGAAAAGATCCAATGCATCTCCTTCCAAGCACATAGAAGCCACATCAACTTTACAGTCTTCAGGCGTTTGATAGTACTGAAAATACTTCTCTGCTTTCAGAATCCAGCTTCGAGGATCACCTCTCTCATACTTTGGAGATTCCATTTTTGTCTGCGAGCGGCGGGAAGTTTCTCGATGCCACCAAGTGCTGTCAACCTCGCCCTCTTCTGGTGCTTTAGCTTTCTTTTTATTGTTGTGATCTCCACTGTGATCACCTTCACCATGCTGGTTCTTACTGTTTTGTGCCTTTAAGACAGCAACATCAGCGGCCAAAGCATCAATGGCCTCTAGTTTCGCTGCTATAGTCGTCAATTGTTTGGCGATTGGATCAAGAGTTGGAATGATGGGTTCGCTTTGGGAAGTGTTGGTCCATGGGTTTACCATGGCAGATCTTACTGCTCTGATACCAATGATAGGAACAGAGATTTAATAATGGAAAAAGAGATAGAAAATACACTAATATTATTGATAATAGAGAGACACAAGCATCTCGTATCTCACAGATAGTCTGACTGCATATAAAGGATAATTACAACACACCTACATATTAATAGATCTATTGTTTATATAGAGGCTGACCATAACTACTCCATAACCAAGTTAGGATAAAGACAGATAACTTCTAGTAACCATAATAAACTGCTAACAGATAACTTCTTCTAATAGCTGTAGGAAACTGCTTAATTTTCCATGTCTGAAAGCTCCAGAAATTTGAGAAGCAAATCATTATCTTCTCCTACATTTCTTTGCTTCTTCCTCCTTGAATAAGTATGGAAGATACGTGGCTTATCAATAGGTCAACTTAAGTTTCTCGCCTCTGTATTTGTTAAAGATAAAACTGCTTGTGATACCTGACTATGCATGCTTCTTATTCCAACTTCGGTGCACCTGTGACCATGCATGTTGATTTTTCCAAATTTTTTTCCTTTTCCATCTCTCTTGCACATTTAACTTTTTCTTTTCGACGTTTCTAATTTCATGCTTGTGTTTCAATTTGGCAATGCTGTCTTCAGGCTGGCACTGGTGAATGTAGCTGTGGTGGCAAAATGATCAAAGGGTTATGTGTAAAACCTACTAAAGGAGATGCTGTTCTTTTTTGGAGCATGGTTAGTGTCGTCACCTGCTATAACCTTTTTGCTGGAACTTTTCACAAAGATTTCATCTATAAATTGCTACGCAAATGTTGGCCTAGTTGCTTTTAAGATTTTAATAACTGCATATCCTTTTAGTCGTTTGACTTGGCATCCGTAATCTGTCACATGTCCAGTATTTCGGGCAAAAGTCTCTTTACTTGAATCTAGTTCCTTTATGCATCATCTTGACATGAGGGGATATGATACTATTATTTCATTTATTTGCCGGATACAGACAGGTTACTAATCTTTGATTGAAGGCGACAGGGTTACTAAATCTTTATACATGTATTGAACTAATAAAAGCTTCTGCCATAGGTTACTTTGGTTGCCTATAGCCAAACCGTGAGCTATTAAAAATTTAACTCAGAATTTTATTAACATACGTGCTTTTAAGTCCTACAAACTGACAAACATATATTTTTCATGTTTGTATGTAAAATGGTTGACTCCACATAATCACTTAGCTGGATAGCATCTCCCTAGTTCCCGGGAATAAAAAGCACCGGTGTAAGTTCTTATACGATAGGTATGTCGTGGGGGTTCAATTCTCACTATCTCCTTTCCCCATCCCCCGGCCTTCCTTGATCGCTGATCCCCCAGCGTAAATAGAAAATTCCTTCATCAGAAAAAAGGAAGAAAAGAAGGAATCTCAAAAATGGATATTGGGGGTGTCATCGAGACACTTGTGCATGTCACTAAATTCAGGGCATGCAGTGCTTTAGTTTCCATATTTATGAAGTTCTTTTTTCATCTGAAACCATATGTTCCATTTAGTCATGATTGATTGATGGTGTCTGTTTTCTTTTTAATTCAGGGGCTTGATGGACAATCTGACCCTGAGAGTTTACATGGAGGATGTGAAGTACTCTCAGGAGAGAAGTGGTCAGCTACTAAATGGATGAGGCAAAGACTTGTATCCTAAATTGCTGATATATCTTAAAACATTTTTGTTCTATAGTGTATCTTGATAGGAAAAAAAAAAGAAAGGAGACTTCAAATATCTTTTTGTAAAATTAGCAACAAATGAACTAGGAAATACAGTCATGTATAGTTTACTCATTGGAGTAAACTATATATGACTAGCAGAATAGGGGAGAGATAGCAAGGTAGATTGCTTCTTTGGCCTAATTTTACTGCATGTGAAAGGAAAAGGTTGCCAATTTTTCCTGTCCTGTCCCTTGTACCATACAAAGAAAGGAAAACTGTTGTTCTTGATTTTCTCCATTTTCCTTTTATTTTCTGTTCCTTCTTCCTTCCTTCCTTCCTTTCATGTCTAAACACGCTAAAAAACGTTTTAAGATGATATTAAGCGTAGTTAAGATGGGAGTTAGTATTAATCTCTAAGTCGATTGTCATAAATTTATTTTTCCAAATTGAATGTGTTGTTCTGCTTTAACACAATCGCAAATTACATAAGTTGTAATTGAAAATGTAATGTTCAATATGGAAAGGATAATTAGAGTATGGTTTGCGCGTTTGCTCACCGCACTCTGTACTTTATGCTTATAGTCCATTTTGAAGCTTACGTCACCGTTTAATAAAATAAGAAATGATTGTTACAGCAAATGAACCTCTGTGCTCTTTTCTTCCATTTGTAGAGTAACTCACTTTTAAGTATTGAGTGATTTCACTTGTCTAGGTTATACATGGCATTAAAGGTATATGTGCAAAATTGACAAACTTCTGTAATATAAAGGGCAATAGCCCCTTAAAGTTGGCATGATTTGTAAGTTAGACATTCTAACTTAGCTAGTGAGATGAGAGACATGGCAAAGTGAGTATTTTTCACTCATATTTGCGAGCGTGAAACATATTATTATATTATCACTCAAATTCTAACTTAGCTGGTGACCAGATAGGCACATCCTCTTCTAACTTACAAATTATATTATAATACCAACTTTAAGGAACTATTCAGGTATTTGGCCTAATATAAAACATATTATTATATTATCACTCAAATTCTAACTTAGCTAGTGACCAGATAGGCACATCCTCTTCTAACTTACAAATCATATTATAATACCAACTTTAAGGGGCTATTCAGGTATTTGGCCTAATATAAAAGGCTAAGTTGTGTTTTTTCTATGCAACATTGAACTAAGAACGTGTCCAAGACCTGAATAGAGTGGCCTCAACTGGCAACTTTTAACTTCATTTCAGGTCAACATCAATCCTTTTACATACTTTTTCAAGTCCCAAAATATTTAATGTTGATATAGTTAGTTATACGTTGTTGATGTTGGACTCTTCAATAAAACTAACAACCGTTAATGAATTATTTTGTATTATTTAAGTCCCAAAACATTCACCTTTTCTTCGATAAAACTAACAACATTTTAATGAATTATTTTGGTGGTAGGTATTCGGCTATTAGCAACCTGATCAAGAATATCTTTTGGAGCATAATTGTCGAAAGAACTTTATATAAAATACGTTTTCAAGTTCTGGAACTAGTTGCTAGCCCATGCTAGGCATGATAATTCACTTATATAGTAGTAGTTTTTATGTATGGTCTAACTAATATCATACATGATAGAATGAGTGGCATGTATATACAAACAGATACACACTTTTAATTTATTGGAATTTTTCTTATGTAAAATTTTAAGAGAGTATACAGTGTAGTCGTTGTATGATGACATGGTGAAGTAGATAATGAACCAACAAGATTGTTTCTATATGTATTTTGTTGTCTGCATTTGTGAAAGTGTTTGGAAAAAAAAAAGGAAGAAAACGTCCAATAATCCAAACCAACTTCTGATTTAAAAAAATTGTTTTACACCTAAAGAGTATAGATTGTAAAGTAATAATCCTGAAACTCAAAGCAATGGATGCCAAAATGCCAACAGTCACATAAAACTACAGATAACTGTTTCATTTAAAACTTCATGTTGACTGCTAAAAAGAGAGGAAGGAAAGCACCGAATAGTGTGTCCATGAACTTCATCCGATTTAAGTGATTACTTGTTCAATGCTATGTCACAGAATTTCCAGGCATTGTGCACAGTGTTTTAAAAAGCATTTTTTGGGCAAGTCCTAGAGCGAGCCCTGGGGTGAGGCGCACCAAAAATGCTCCAAGATAATGGTGGGGCGAAAGTCTCAAGAGGCGTACGTCCCGGCGTTGAGGCGCGTGTTTGTAGTGAGGCGTAAGCCCCAGAGACTTTTTTAAATTAAAACAAAATTTGTTGAATAAGTCCTTCATATAATATCCAAATTCTCAAAAGTTAGCTTGTAATTAATTACCCAAAAGTTTTAAAAAGGAACTAAAACATTAAATTTACAAGTCAAGACCTTCATTATTGATAAACAGCCTAATTGATGGTCTTTCGCAATTCTTTATCTTGTCCGCTAGTGTGCTACTAGGGGTGTACATAGGTCGAGTTGGCTCGGAATTTTCAATTACCAAACCAAACCAATGGTGTCAGGTTTTTAAATTTATAAACCAAATTAAACCAATAAAATAGGATTTTTCAATCTCGATTTTTCTCGGATTTTTTGATTTTTTTCTGGGTTTTCGAATTTTTTTCTGGTAAAGTCTTAATAACACAAATATGTAACTTATGCTCCAAATATTTATTTTAGTCCTCGTAGGATACAAATATAATGTATTTTTCAAGAAAATAAAATAATAATATGAGATGAGTCATAACATTGTACTAAAATATTCAATAATATAGATAATGATATCGCACAAAGAAAATATTACTAATTAATGCACCATAATAAAGATTAACATAATCTAAAATACTATATAGGTCGTGCTAAAATAAGTACAACTAATAAATACTATTAATTACACAACTAAGCATAAAAAAAGATAAACTAGATTATACATTTTCATTATAAATCAATGTAAAACTAAAAAATAGATATCCAACACTATTGTCATTCCTAGTGTTGAATTGAATTTCCTTTATTAAGCATTAATATTGATTTGAACTTTATTTGACTTACTACTTTTATGGGGTATAGAATTTATTCGACCATTCAAGAATGTTAAGTCCAAACTTTAAATAATACTTTTAAAGATAAAACTGTGAACAAGTTTAAAAAATATTTATAAATTATATTACAATAAATATTTATATGCATAAAATATTTTTTTAAATTGTATAAATGTAATGTCGGGTTGGTTTGGTTTCGATTTGACTTTTTTTAGTTAAAACAAAACCAAACCAATTATGGTCGTATTTTTTTTCCAATTCCAAACCAAATCAAACCAAACTACAATCGGGTTTTTTTCTCGATTTGACTCGGATTATCGGGTTGATGTGGTTTTTCGATTTTCTTTGTACACCCTTTTACCGGCTACTATCTCCCAAAAGCAATGAATAGTCATTTTTTCTTGCAAATACAAAGAGAACTCCATTCTCCTCATTCTCTTTCATAGCAACAAGTTCAAAGTTCAAATTGCAGGTTAATTCTTTTTGTTCCTCAATGTAGAAAACTTTATTCTTTTCAACTCAAGTTACTTGTGCTTGTAAGTAGTGTATAATGAATTATTTTGACTAATTTTTTGTGGGGATGGAGCATATCTATATGTATTTTTCACATATTTACATTTTTCTTCAATTTTTATACAATTTTACTTATTTATAAATATTTACTATAATTATATTATTTTATGAAATATTAAAAATTAAATACACATGGAGTTTACGCCCCATGTGTCGGGTCTTACTCCTCGCTGTGACATATGTAAAATATCTCGACTTACGCCCACACCTTTTAAAACGCTAATTCGGCA